>CANSZD010003721.1:2885000-2960000 GCA_947648045.1 Beta corolliflora | reverse complement strand
CTGATTGGCTGGGTAATGAGATCATGACACGTGGCAGACCAGGACTGGTGAAAGTCTATTAACCACTCTCCTTCAGCCACCTGGTAGTACTGGATTCTGACTGTTGGGCCAGAAATTCAATCCTTTTACCCCAACTGAGTATAGCCCAGAGATTAAGCCTTCTTTTCATTTTAAATAGGGTGACACGTGTACGACTCTGATGAACCCATGTGTCGTTAAGGGAGCCGTAGATGTTAGGCTACAACATTTGCCCCTAAAAGGGCTTTCACTGTTGGCCCATCTGACGGTTAATGCCCTTTTACCCAAGGTAGCTTTTTGTTGGCCCGTCTGACGGTTAAGGCCCGTTTTACAGAAGGTAGTGTATTCAAAATGAAGGAAATGACGCGCCCTTTCCAGGATTTTACCGGTCATAATCGACCGTTACCTTCTTTTCTTCGGTCATTTCTGACCGGCTCCACAAGTTTTTTACCCCCCCTATAAATACTCTTGGTGTGAGGACATTTAATCATTTCACACCTTGAGAGAATTTTTCTAGAGAGAGAGAGTGATCGTCCAGCCTCAGCATTCTTCACCGAATCGTCCAGACGTTCTTAGCAGGTATCGTTTCTTTGTTCTTTTCATTCTTCTTTATTCTTTATTTTTTCTTAGAAAATCAATAGAATGGAATCTTCTTCATCAAATAATCCTAGCCGACCAAGAGCTTGCCTTGACCCTAGAACCGATACTTCTTCTTCGGCACATTCTAGAGTTGGGCCTCTTCTGGCCGAGTATATATTTTTTCATGGTTTCGGCCGAGACAGTCAGACGACCCAATCTGGCGCGTGTCAAACAAACGGCCCGTTTAAGACGAAAAGCAATAATCCCGTCAAGTAGCTTAGATATGGAGGAATCTACTGGAAGGGTGCCCGATGAGATAAGAGAGGTTCAAAGTGCTCAACCTTTGGGCGGGCCTCCTTCTGACTATAATGTAGAAGACTCCGAAATAAACCCTGAAGCCAGTACTTCTGGCAGAGACATCGATATGGCGGAGACCGGCGAAGGTAATAACGTCAGTGAATCTGATGCTGCCGAAGAGTCAGACGAGGCCTCCACTACCTCGTCGGAGATTAGAAGACGCTTAGGTCCCCTTTCTGACCCGAGTTTCATTTTAGTTAATCGCAAATGGTTAGAGAAAATAGGACCAGACCCTAGTTATCTCTCGTCTTATATGCCCATGCCAGGCTTCTCATTCATCATCCCAAATAAGGACGCGACGATACTGAGTGCCCCTAAGAACCACTTCGACGTCTACAAATTGGCTTTGGACGCGGGATTGAGGTTCCCTCTCCACGAATTCATAGAACAAGTACTGAATTACTACAACATCGGCCACAACCAATTAGCTCCAAACGCTTGGCACAACGTCTTGACGTTCATTGCCGTTTGTGAGCTGCGCGGCCTAGCTCTTTCCCTTCAAGCCTTTACTCATATCCACTATGCAGCTAAGGTACCTGGGGCCGTGGACGGGGCATGGCTCAGCATCAGCAACCGCCCTGGCTTCCTGACGGCTTGGGGGAAGCCTTCGAAGATGCATGACTGGAAAGCCGATTTCATATTTTTAAAGGCAGCCAATGATTCTGCCACTGAGGGCTATAGATTCTACAATCGGTCCGTCACGAATACGGGACGGAAGCAGTCCTGGCTGGAGCTGGAGGATAATTTTGACGAAGAAGTGGTGGAGTACTTCAGAATAAAGGAGTACTCCAGGCCCGGCCAACGATCTTTTAAGGGGCCATCTAACTGGATACCCTTTAAAGAAATGTTTTACTATGATGATTTCTTGGTCGCTGCCAACTTGCGGTTGGCCGAGGACAGAGGTATATTTCATTTCCTTCTTCGTCCATGGACCATCGGACTAACCATCTTTCATTTCTCTTTTGCAGAGTCGGCCAGAAAATGTCTCAAGGCTTCTTGGACGGGTGATATCAGTATGTCCAAATTCTACGTACAATTTGTGGAAGGAGTATGCCAAGAGCAGCGTCGAGAAAAGGGCTGAAACACTGGTATTTTTTTTTTTTTTTTTTTGCATATATCCCTTGGGCGAGAATCACCCGAAGAAGGAAAACGTCCAAGTATGGATGTCCACCTTTCGGATATTCTCGTCTAAGATAATGAAACACTTTCTCTGGACGAGAATCACCGGAAGAAGGATGGCGTCCATTCTTGGACGGCCACTTTCTTTGGGCCATTCTCGTCTGAGAAGCCGAATGCTTTTGGACGAGTACCTTGAGACTCGTCCAAGTCGTTGCCCAATTTTCTTGGACGAGGGTAACTTGTAGAAGGAAAACGTCCTGGCTTGGACGGGCACCTTCTTTGGATTATTCTCGTCTAAGGGTTTTTATGCCTCTGGACGAGTATCCTTTTGACTAGTCCAAGTGGTTGCCCCTTTTCTTGGACGAGGGTAACTTGAAGAAGGAGAACGTCCTTGCTTGGACGGGCACCTTCTTATGCCTCTGGACGAGTATCCTTTTGACTCGTCTAAGTGGTTACCACTTTTCTTGGACGAGGGTAACTTGAAGAAGGAGAACGTCCTTGCTTGGACGGGCACCTTCCTTGGGTTATTCTCGTCTGAGGGTTTTTAATGCCTCTGGACGAGTATCCTTTTGACTCGTCTAAGTGGTTACCACTTTTCTTGGACGGGGGTAACTTGAAGAAGGAGAACGTCCTTGCTTGGACGGGCACCTTCTTATGCCTCTGGACGAGTATCCTTTTGACTCGTCTAAGTGGTTACCATTTATCTTGGACGGGGGTAACTTGAAGAAGGAAAGCATCCATGCTTGGACGGGCACCTTCTTTGGGTTATTCTCGTCTGAATTACTTAAATTGCTTGGACGGGCACCTTCTTATGCCTCTGGACGAGTATCCTTTTGACTCGTCTAAGTGGTTACCACTTTTCTTGGACAAGGGTAACTTGAAGAAGGAAAACGTCCTTGCTTGGACGGGCACCTTCTTATGCCTCTGGACGAGTATCCTTTGGACTCGTCTAAGTGGTTACCACTTTTCTTGGACAAGGGTAACTTGAAGAAGGAGAACGTCCTTGCTTGGACGGGCACCTTCTTTGGGTTATTCTCGTCTGAATTACTTAAATTGCTTGGACGGGCACCTTCTTATGCCTCTGGACGAGTATCCTTTAGACTCGTCTAAGTGGTTACCACTTTTCTTGGACAAGGGTAACTTGAAGAAGGAAAACGTCCTTGCTTGGACGGGCACCTTCTTATGCCTCTGGACGAGTATCCTTTGGACTCGTCTAAGTGGTTACCACTTTTCTTGGACGGGGGTAACTTGAAGAAGGAAAGCATCCATGCTTGGACGGGCACCTTCTTTGGGTTATTCTCGTCTGAATTACTTAAATTACTTGGACGGGCACCTTCTTATGCCTCTGGACGAGTATCCTTTTGACTCGTCTAAGTGGTTACCACTTTTCTTGGACAAGGGTAACTTGAAGAAGGAAAACGTCCTTGCTTGGACGGGCACCTTCTTATGCCTCTGGACGAGTATCCTTTGGACTCGTCTAAGTGGTTACCACTTTTCTTGGACAAGGGTAACTTGAAGAAGGAGAACGTCCTTGCTTGGACGGGCACCTTCTTTGGGTTATTCTCGTCTGAATTACTTAAATTGCTTGGACGGGCACCTTCTTATGCCTCTGGACGAGTATCCTTTTGACTCGTCTAAGTGGTTACCACTTTTCTTGGACAAGGGTAACTTGAAGAAGGAAAACGTCCTTGCTTGGACGGGCACCTTCTTATGCCTCTGGACGAGTATCCTTTGGACTCGTCTAAGTGGTTACCACTTTTCTTGGACAAGGGTAACTTGAAGAAGGAAAACGTCCTTGCTTGGACGGGCACCTTCTTATGCCTCTGGACGAGTATCCTTTGGACTCGTCTAAGTGGTTACCACTTTTCTTGGACGAGGGTAACTTGAAGAAGGAAAGCATCCATGCTTGGACGGGCACCTTCTTTGGGTTATTCTCGTCTGAATTACTTAAATTCAGAAACTGGACGAAGGGGTGATCTCCGTTTTCCATTGGGACGGCTTTCTTCTTTTAGCTCGTCCTACAGGCTTGTCTTATCCCCCCCCCTTTCTTGGACTAGGCTCAACCATATATAGTGAACAAGCCATAGTCCAAGAAGGAGAGCAGCCAATCATTGGCCAAGCCTGCAGAAATCTCTAAGGACGAGTTCTAGATACATGGTATGATCATGTCTTAGTCGCCTTCGTTGAGGGAGCAACACTCGTCCAGAAGTAGTGATCCCTTACTAGGGTCTTCACTACTTGGCTGTCCATGTAGGTGAAAGTAAGTATCCTTTACTAAGGGCATATTTCTGGGCAGCCTTCTCTTAGAGACCTTGACGTTTCCCTTACTAGAGATTTTGTCAATTTGATTGCCATTTATGTATTGTCAACCTTTAGGTTGTTATACTTTTGGCCGGTCTCCTCGAGGGAGTGATGTTCGGCATCATAGTGAGTTTTTTGACGCTTTATTGTTTTTATTTCAAGTTATTGTCTCTTTTAGACTAGTAACTGATTTAATGCCCCAAAGAGAAACTAACTTGGTGGGAATAAACAAATCCGATCATAAAGTAGGAATTGTATTATATGAATTTTGCTTGACTAAATGCCAAGATACATGTATACAATTCTTTTTTCTAGCATGTGCCGTGGCACTTTGGACTTACTTTCTGAGGGTTTCGAAGGTTTCTCTTAAATCACTTACATGACTTTCTTCTTGCCTGCTCTTGACTATCATATCATCGATGTACGCTTCCATGTTTCTTCCCAACTGTGGCAGAAAAACAGCATTGATCAATCTTTGAAATGTGGCCGGAGCATTACGTAGACCAAATGGCATTCTCAGCCAGTCATACAGTCCTTTTTCAGTAATGAAGGACGCTTTGTCCAGATCCTCTGGCCACATGGGAATTTGATGGAAACCTGAGTAAGCGTCCATGAAGCTTAGTAAAGCGTGGCCGGCTGTAGAGTCCACTAGACGATCCAACTTAGGCAGCAGGAAGCTGTCCTTGGGACAAGCCTTGTTGAGATCAGTGTAGTCCACACACATCCTCCAAGTGCCATTAGGCTTTGGCACCATGACCACATTTGCTATCCATTCTGGATAATAAGTCTCTTTGATAAATTTTGACTCCAACAACTTATGAACCTCTTGGTCGACCGCCTGATTCCTTGCCGGTCCTAAATGCCTTTTCTTCTGACGAACTGGCTTTAATGTTGGATCAACATTCAGCCGGTGGACGACTACCTCTGGATCAATTCCAGGCATTTCTTCAACACAATAAGCAAACACGTCCTGGAATTCTTTCAGCAAGCTGATTAAGTGACCCCTCAAACAGAGAGAGATCGAAGAACCAATTTTCAAAGTCCTTTCTGAACGAGCCTCATCCAGACAAACATCTTCTGGGACCTCGACTGGCTCTGGACGCTCTAGTCCTAGTCCCATGATGGCCATGACTTCTTCAGACGAGGGAAGTTCTTCTTTGATGGGCTTATATTTTCTTTTCTTGCTGGGTAGATGCTCAGACGCCTTCCTTGAGGGAGCGAGAGGCGTCTGAGGGCTCTCTATGGCCATCTTTAATGAGGCCACTTGGTCTTTGACCATCTCAGACATTTTCCTCTCGCTAGCAACCTTCGTCTTATCTTTCTCCATATCAGACGTTTTCCTCTCGCCAGTAACCTTCGTCAGATCTTCATTGCACATCTTCCATGATGACGGCCTGAGGGTAGTCAGATAACATTCCCTAGCCACCTGCTGGTCTCCATACATGGAGCCAATCTTGCCGTCATCACACTCATACTTCATCAACATCAGGTGAGTTACTATTACTGCTTTGACATGATTCAGAGTTGGTCGTCCAAGAATGATATTGTAGGCTGTCAAATCTCGGACCACCAAGAACTTGATAAACAGAGTTCTTGAGGCTTCCTTCTCACCAACTCGGACGGGCAACGTGACCGTTCCCATGGGATGGATGACTCCTCCCCCAAACCCTATGATGGGATGGTGGACGGGAACCAAGTTCCTTTCGTCAAACCTCAACCTGGACAAACAATCAGCACTAATGATGTCCGTCGAGCTTCCGGTGTCAATCAGAATTCTTCTGACTCTCAAGTTTGCTATCTTCATTTCCACAACCAAAGGATCATCATGGGGGGTCCTCAATTTGCCCCGATCTTGCTCACTAACTACCACTTTCGGGAAAGACTCGGCCTTCGTCTGATCAGCTAGCAAGACTTGACCGAGTTCCCTAAGGTAGTTTTTGTATCCTCTATTGGTTGGTCCTCCGGCAGCAAACCCTCCGGAAATTACGAGAACAACATCCTCGTCTGTGCTCTCACTCTCCTTCTTCTTAGTCTGCCAATTGTCTTTCCTTTGAAACTTCCTTCCCCCTTGAGGCATATAGGAGTTCATCTTTCCCTTTCGAGCTAGCTCCTCCAAAGCCTTCTTGAGGTGCTTACATTCATTAGTTTCGTGACCGCAATCCTTGTGGAAGTGGCAATACTTGCTCTTATCCCTATTTCTACAAGGGGTTTTCATCTCAGCTGGGGCCTTCAACTCATACTGATCCTTAATCTCCATGAGAATGGAGTATTGGTCCTTGTTAAATTCAATAGGATTGCATGAGGATGACTCAGCCTCTTTTCTCTTGCTCCTTCTGGACGAAGTGGTGGTGGAGGTTATAGCCCAAGTCTCGGCCTTCTTGGGGTTGCTCTTCCTTGGCTGAGCAACCTCTTCAGGCTTCTTAGACTCGGGATGCTTTGCCTCAGCACACACTTCGGTAGCGTGAATAAACACTTCAGCTTCCCTTAAGGCTTCGGCAAGAGTGGAGATTTTCTTTTTAACAAGATCAAACTTAAAGCTTCCTGGCCTTAGACCCCTAATGAAGGCGTCAAAGGCCACTCCAGCATTAAGATCTTGGATCTGAAGGGCTTCAAGGTTGAATCTCTTAACGAAACTTCTAAGAGCCTCCTTCGGTCCCTGAACGACCTTGCCTAGGTGCATGCTTGTTTTTTGTTCTTGCTTGTTGGCAACAAAGTGACTAGTGAATAAGAAACTGAGTTCCGTGAAATTATTGACTGAATTGGGTGGAAGATTGTTAAACCACTTTTGAGCTACTCCCTTCGAGTTGCTTGGGAAGTTCTTACACCGAGTAGCATCATCTACTCCTTGGACGTACATCCGATGTTTGTAAGCGTATAAGTGATCATCGGGATCTGTTGTTCCATCAAAAGGTTCTATAGTAGGGAGTTTAACCTTTGGGAAGGGGGAGCCTCCATTATCCGGGCCGAGAATGGAGTGGGCCAGTTAATCCGGGAGGGCTCCCATCCGTCCCTCAATGGGTATGTACTCCTTACGATATTCCTTTAACACCGGATCGGACGACGTGTTTGCGGGCAATGGACGCCTATAGACCATGGGCTGAGCCACCGTCTTCTCCTGTCGTGGATGAACAAGAGAGTGACTTAAACTTCGTCCCTCCCCTCTGGACGATAACCTCAAAGGAGGGTCTCTCAGGTATGATGTAGAACCTGTCACTGATCGTTGTATTGCAGCAGCTCTCTTTGCTTCTAGATATTCTCTGGCATCTGTTTCCATTCGGTGCCCGCTTGGACGAACATGGTCCTGGGTCCTTACCACCAGGTTCCAGTCCATCTTTCTTCGCCGATCATTATCCTCTGTTGCTTTCCTCTTGCCGTCCTTCTAGAGGGTTCCTGACGAATAGGTCGACTAGGGCCTGGACGATTTTCTTGGGAACGTCCCCTAGGGGGAGGTGGATTGTTAGCAACTGGCTCGTGGTTAAGCCGAAAAAACAAGATATTGCTCTTGATCTTTCTCGGACGATCGCAGCCCATCTTTGCCTGGATATCATTCAAGGCGTTCTCTAGATGGGCGGCAGTCACCGGACGTTCAAGATTCTCTTGAATGACAGGTTGCTGGCTTGGTCCAGTAACTTGGACGATGGACGGGGGCCTATCCCTTCCTCGAGGCGGTCTCTCGTGTTCTACTATGTCTTCGACATTAACCTGAAGACTTCGGTTTCTGGCAAGGTTGGACGATTGACAATCAGTCATCGTTGCGTCTCCCCACAGACGGCGCCAAATGTTTAGTCTGCTTGTCCAACAAGTAAGCTGTAGATGGAGCTTTCTTGTCTAGCAAGTAAACTAGTATCCCTTACATGTTCTTCCTTGGAGACTTGTGCAACAAATGTCCGAATCAACCTAGTCCAAGCCTGAGCTCACTCCCGAACCTGCAAAAAAGGGACCCACCCTGGAGGTTTGGGTGGTGGTTCCCCCTCCGATGCTTAAGTCAGATATCAGGAGTTGTAAGAGAAAGTAGAGATAGAGAGAGAAAGTGAGAGAGTAGTTTTACAGAGTAACTTTGCACTATTTGCCTTGAATTAATGTTTCTCCTGATTTCAGGGGTATTTATAGTGATAGCAAGTTGACAGCTATCCTTAAAATCTGCCCTAGAATAGCGGCTTCTGATTGGCTGGGTAATGAGATCATGACACGTGGCAGACCAGGACTGGTGAAAGTCTATTAACCACTCTCCTTCAGCCACCTGGTAGTACTGGATTCTGACTGTTGGGCCAGAAATTCAATCCTTTTACCCCAACTGAGTATAGCCCAGAGATTAAGCCTTCTTTTCATTTTAAATAGGGTGACACGTGTACGACTCTGATGAACCCATGTGTCGTTAAGGGAGCCGTAGATGTTAGGCTACAACATTATTTTTATTATTTATTATTTTTTATTATTATTATTATTTATTATAATTATTTTTATTATTATTTATTATTATTATATTATTATTATTATTATTTATTTATTATTATTATTATTTTATTATTATGTATTATTATTATTTATTATTATTATTTATTATTTATTATTATTATTCTTATTATTATTATCATCATAATTATTATTATTAACTATTATTATTTATTATTTATTATTTATTATTTATTATTTATTATTATTATTTATTATTTATTATTTATTATTTATTATTTATTATTTATTATTTATTATTTATTATTTATTATTTATTATTTATTATTTATTATTTATTATTTATTATTTATTATTTATTATTTATTATTTATTATTTATTATTTATTATTTATTATTTATAATTATTATTTGTAATTATTATTATTTTATTATTATGTATTATTATTATTATTATTTATTATTATTATTTATTATTTATTATTATTATTATTATTATCATAATAATTATTATTATTAACTATTATTATTTATTATTTATTATTTATTATTTATTATTTATTATTTATTATTTATTATTATTATTTATTATTTATTATTTATTATTTATTATTTATTATTTATTATTTATTATTTATTATTTATTATTTATTATTTATTATTTATTATTTATTATTTATTATTTATTATTTATTATTTATTATTTATTATTTATTATTTATTATTATTATTATTATTTCAAATAATAATTATTTATTTATTATTTATTATTTATTATTTATTATTTATTATTTATTATTTATTATTTATTATTTATTATTTATTATTTATTATTTATTATTTATTATTTATTATTATTATTTATTATTTATTATTATTTATTATTATTATTATTATTATTATTATTATTATTATTATTATTATTATTATTATTATTAGTATTATTATTAAGTTGAACTTAACTAAACTTAAAATAAATAATAAATAATAAATAATAATAATAATAAATAATAATAATAATAATAATAATAATAATAATAATAAATAATAATAATAATAATAATAATAATAAAAATAATAATAATAATAATAATAATAAATATAACAATAATTATAACAATAATAATAATAATAATAATAATAATATAATAATAATAATAACAATAATAATAATAATAATAATAATAATAATAATAATAATAATAATAATAATAATAATAATAATAATAATAATAATAATAATAATAATAATAATAACAATAATAATAATAATAATAATAATAATAATAATAATAATAATAATAATAAGTATTGATAATATTATGTTAATACTTATTGATTATTATCGATGATTATTATTTTAGAAATTAAATATACAATTCAGTTTAGTATCTCTCATTTCAGTTAATTTCAGTTAATTTAATTTAATTTCAGTTCAGTTAATTTAATTTCAGTTTAGTTCAGTTAATTTCAGTTCAGTTAATTTAATTTCAGTTCAGTTAATTTAATTTCAGTTCAGTTCATTTAATTTCAGTTAATTTAATTTAATTTAATTTAATTTCAGTCAAAATAAGTTCAAAAGAACGGGGCCTTAATAGGGCCATAGTTGCACGAACATGATTTGGAAAGACCTGTAAGCATTAACATATTATGTTGCATTTAAGAACTTACTGGCATAACTAGGAAAGGAAGTTGAAGGCCAAGTTTAAGAGACTAAATTCACAATTATACATTGATAGGGCCATAGGGGTACATCTACCATATGATATCAGCGTTGAAAAAAAAGAAGGCATCTTTTACATGACATTCTACTTTCTAAATTCTAATATAGGACACGCAATAAGTTGGGCATCGCATGAGCCAGTTACCCACACTACGAAATAGTAAGTCAATCTAGCAACACTTAAATTTTTTTGCTATTCACAAGAAATCTGTTGCCAACTAGAGCTGACAACATATTGGAAACGGAAAATAATAGTTGCGAAAGATTTTGTTTCCATATAATTCTAGCTATTAATTTCAAAACAATTTCATTGCCATCTTGCAACCATTCAGAAATAGTCGTCACATTGGTTGTTATGTTTGGAGTATGAGTTACCAATTCTAGCAACGAATTACCAATAGTTGTTGCTACATATGGCATCAACGAATTATTGATATTGGTTGCTAAGATTTTCAAAAAATTATTAAATGTTGGTTGTTAACAAAGACAACAAATTATTGATTACCACGCACGGTAAGGTAGACATGAGCTCGACCTAAAGGCTTTGGGTGAACTTGGTTCACGAGATAAAATTCACACCAAATAACCCATATATTTTGCTTGATGAGGAGACAATGGTCCACTTACACACAAAGGAGGTTTCATACTAAGAATAATCGATGATAGTAGGAGAAATAAGAATAATCGATGATAATAGGAAAAACCCCTCTAACTTACAAGGTGGTACAATATCTCCTATTTTGCCATGTGGGAGAAGTCCATACTATTTAGCAACATACTACCTCCGTTCCTATTTAATCTACATGGTTTGCTTTGGGGTATAACCAAGGAAAAAGTGAAAAGGTAGGAGGGAGATGAGAGGAATTATGAAAAGTGGGGAGTAAGAACTAAGAAGTACAAAAAGTAAATAAAAAAATTGAGGGGAGAGAAAAATGAGGTAAGTGGGGGGTTTTAGGTGGGTTAATTTATTTGGTGAGGGACCACATAGGGGACAAAAGTGGTGAATATTGATTGGACATTTTACTTTATATAGATAAAGTAACAGTGTAACTATTAAAAAGGAACAACCTGAAAAGGAAAGTGTGTAGATCAAAAGGGAACGAAGGTAGTATAATAAAAATAACTTGTTTCCAATGGTAACAAATCAGATGTTTGTTGCCATAGTTTGTTTCTAAATGGCAACAAATTAAACATATATGATGCCATTTAGCAATAAACAGATATATATATATGACTTGTTTCCATTGTCAAGCAATCATATATGTGTTGCCTTAATTTGTTGCTAATGACAACAAATTAAAATTATAATGCCATCTGACAACTAATAGTAAGACTGGTGATGGTTTTCGTAACAACTAATAAAACATTTGTTGCCACCAATTGACGGAAATGTAAATTAAAATTTTTCACTTTTAAATAGGCAACATAAAAAATAATATACTTCCTCCGTTCCATAATAAGTGAAACACTTACTATTTTAGAACGTTTCAAAATAAGTGAAACATACCTTAAATGGAAAAAAGAAAGTGACAAAATGACAAGAGTACCCATCACAAACTTGTGTGGTTTGTTTTTCTCTCTCCTCCTTTTGATAATGAAAAGGGTATTTTGTGACTTTTTGGCTTTTGAAAGTGATGTTTATTAAATCTTGTGCCCAATACCTATGTTTCACTTATTATGGAACGGAGGAAGTATGTTACTTTTTATCAACAATTAAAAAATCATTTGACAACCTTTGTTTCTATAATGCTCTTATTTTGCATTGTATGCTAACTTTTAAATGCATATCTATAAGTGCAAGGGGTAAATTCAAGAGCAACAAGTAACCTTTTTGCTATTTGAATTTGGATATAGAGAAATGGAATTCTTTTTTCAAAGGAAGCGACGAGATGGGAACCAACTTGCGCATAATGCCAAATCTCGAATGGCTATAAACGCATATATTAGTGGTAATGTTGCAAATAAATAGAATTACATTTCATGAATCAATAAATGTTGTACATTAATTTACATGTGTTGTATTGTAGTTTATATATGTTGTTTATTTAAACCCTAATGTTATACTTTGTAGAGAAAACATTTTACATATAAATTATACCTACCTTACTTGTTTATTGAGTCATGTATTAAATTATACAAATAATATTTTATATTGATTTATAAATATCGGTTTTTTCACCAGATACCCCTGTGGTATTTCAAAATTCATGGGGTACCCCCGTTGTTTCAAAAATGCACCAGGTAACCTTACTTTGGGGGTGAAATACAAGAAATGCCCTTAATGACTAACGGTGTCAAATTTTCGTTAGTCATTAGGGTTAATTAATCCCTCTAACCCTAATTAAGCCCTCTAACCCTAACCCCAAAACCCTAACTCTAACCCCATAACACCTAACCCCCACCCTAAACCCTAATCCTAACCCTAACCACCCAACCACCACGCCCCCCGCCCTCCCACCCCTTCCCCCACTCCCGCAGCCCCCCCCCCTTTCCCCCCACCTTCGCAGCCCCCCTCCTCCCCCCGCAACCCCACAACCCCCTCCCCCTCCCTCTCGGACTCGCAACCCCCCTCCCTCTCCCTCTCGCCCTGCCCCCCCCTCCCCCTCCTTCTCGGCCCAGACCCCTCCCCTCCTCCCTCTCGCCCCGCAAAACCCACTCGCCCCCTCCGCTTGCCTTGCCGAAACTCTTCATCCTCGCTGCACCTTCGTCGCTAGTCTTGAAGTAGAGGAGGCAATCGGCGTGATTGAAATCTCGGGCGTGATTGAAGTAGAGCTAGCAGCGGCGTGGTGACGCGGTGCGGCGCGACACGGCGCAGGAGGTAGAGAAAGATAGAGAAGAGAGGAAGCGGAGGAGGAGCGAGGCTGCGGCGGTGCTCCGGTGTGATTTCAACAGCGTAGTGACGCTCGTCGGCGGAGCTGCAAGGAGGAGCAACGAACATGGGAAAGAGCGTTGGTCGTTGGCGAGCAGCGAACAAGGGAAAGAGCGTTGGTGGTTAGCGCACTAATGGGGGTTGAGGGGGGGGCAACAGGGGGGGGGCAGGGGGGGGAGGGGTGGGCTACGGGGGGTGGGGGAGGGAGGGTGGGCTGCAGGGGGTGGGGGAAGGGGTGGGATGGCAGGGGGCCGTGGTGGTTGGGTGGTTAGGGTTTTGGGTGGGGGTTAGGTGTTAGGTGTTAGGGGGTTAGGGTTAGGGTTTTGGGGTTAGGATTAGAGGGCTTAATTAGGGTTAGAGGGGTTAATTAACCCTAATGACAAACGGAAACTTGACACCGTTAATCATTAAGGGCATTTCGTGCATTTCACCCCCAAAGTAATTAAGGTTACCTGGTGCATTTTTGAAACAACAGGGGTACCCCATGAATTTTGATCAAATACCACAGGGGTACCTGGTGAAAAAACCTTATAAATATAGTATTGCAGTTTATAAATGGTGTATCAAAATATTTGTAATGTACCAAAATACCCCTAATATGCATTTGATTCTAATAATCCAACCTTTGAGCGGTTCGCTGAATTTAATCCCATCTATTGATTATTTTTTAATAATGCCTACGTTTTAGAGGAGCTTCTCAAAGTAATCCAAAGTCTTATTTTTCTTTCCATCACCAATCCGTTTTGGGTCAATTGCATGCAAGAAATATAAAAGTTCGGATTATTTTGAGAAGATATCGCCTAAAGTTGGGATTATTCAAAAATATTCAAAGGGTAGGATTAAACTCAGTCAACCAGCCAAAGGTTGGATTATTAAAATCAATTTTTCCTTTAAATAATACATATCAGTTTGAGATTAGGCAAAGCTCATATGACCCAATCTATCCTCTTATTGAGGAAGTGCTTTATAAATTAGGATGCTTTACAAATAGAGCACTTGCTCAACAATTTGAAGAGGTGAGAAAGAGCGAGCACACTTAGGAATAAGGAAAAATTTTTGTTTTAATTTTCCCTAAAATCTACCAATTCAAGAAATTCCATATGGTAAGATGGCTAAAAAAATTGTGGGCAAGCTTAGCAATATGGCTTGTAACATGAGGAGAGTATATTAGGTTTAAATCTTCAAAGATAGAGGTTTAGGAAACCCTGGCATACTCTCCCACTAATATGTATTCAAATCTTAAAAGAATCGTGAGTCAAGAATTACAAGTGACAGAAGGTCATTGGGATTGCTCATGCAGTGAGATGCAACTGTCACTATTGGGTGATAGTTGTCTGGATGGTGTGCGAAATCCACTCCTCCCTCCACTTCCATTAGGTATGATATACCCTTTTAATACAGGTTTGTTAGGGATATATTTTTCAAATAGGAATTATTATTAATTTATGTTTCCTTTTCCTTGTTGGATTCCTAAAACATTGTACTATATATACTTGTGATGGCAGAATGAGAAGTCAAGCCTTTAACCATAATTATTGTTTTACATGGTATCAGAGCCAAAATGGCACAAACAGATTCTTTTTAAAACCTATCACTCGGAGCTCTAATGGCCGGTGATGATGATGATGCTACTTGCACACCGCCGCCTCCCCCGCCACCGCCGCTGTAACGCCTCGACTCCTAAGCATCATTATTAGGTTATTATTTATGTGATTAGCAACGGAAACCCCAACTTAATCGGTGCGTTACTGTCGTACCTCATGTCTGGAAGGCACAAGGCAACATACTTTCGTGAAACTAAACATATCATAATGATTATTCTAGGAATATATGTAATTAACTTAAACTTAGATATAGTTTCATGATTTAGTGAAAATCAACTTATAAAACATAATCGTCATAGTTACGTAATTTAAAAGTTAATCTTTTCCTCACTGCTACGCCATCCTATCTTCATATGCATACCTAAAACTAAAAAAAAAATGTCATGCGCCGAAGCTCAGTAACATACTAATCTAACAACGTAAATTCACTTCAGTTTATTTTAGTTGCAAACAGAGAGAGGAGAATATAGTCAAACCATTTCATAAACATATATTTCAAATCATACAGATTATCATAGATCATTATCATCATTCATTAGCATAATCATTAGTAGAAACTTTCATTGGTTAATTGGCAAGTACAACGGAAGGCAAAGCCACCGAGGACATAAGTCCCCCATCAGAAGGTGGCATATAATGCCATAGATCGTAACAGAAGGCAAAAGCCACCGAGGACATTCGTCGCCCATTAGAAGGTGGCATATAATGCCAATAGTAACAGAAGGCAGAGCCACCGAGGACATAGGCCCCCTACAGAAGGTGGCATATAATGCCATAATGCGGGTGCCACCAAGGACATTGTCCCCTATCAGAAGGTGGTGTTGCCGCCAGAAGGTACGTGCACGACCCGACATAATAGAATACTCTTTCACTTAACTTTATCATGTTTTCGTTTCTTTTACGGATCATAATTACATTACATAATCGTAATCATAATCATAATCATAAAACGTAATCGTAATCATAAACATAATCAAAGTCGTCATACTTCATAGCATCAAATCATTTAATAAACATCATTTACATAGACAAACATTTCATATCCCGCACACCATAAATAACATAGCATAAACATTATATAAAGCATCATAAAACATAGTTGGAAGGGGAGTGCGGGTGTTAGCAGTAGAAGTTACCTGATGTTGCAGTTAAATTACTTGGTAGCCCGGGGAGGCTCGTAATATTCCTTCCTTTAATCTAATCAAGAGTTGAATAATAAAATTTTATTACTATTTAATTAGACTTGGTTTTATTTAAACATTCTTTCATTAGGCCATAAAATTACTTAAGTGATTACTCTTAAGGCCTTTTTAATTAGACGAGTCATACTTAAGTATAATTAATAAACATAGTTTTGAAATATAAATCATGTTGTTATCGCTAACGTCTTTTGAACTTAAGAGTCATATTTAAGTGGCACTAATAAAGATTATTCTTGATTTATGATCCATGTTTAATGACTTGTAAACATGACTTTTATAATATAATTATTTCATGCTTTAATAAACTACTGGTGAATGTTACTAAATAAATACATTTTAACAACAATCACATTATAACAACATTATTATTCCAACTTTAATATGATTTGCAAACTTAAACTAATGATGGAAGTTCATCAAATTAATCGTTTAAGTACCGAAATCAAATTCGGCATGATTACTACTAAACTAGAGGGATTATTATCATTAATTAATTATTCAAAACATTATCACTAATATATCACAATGGTTATCAATAGACTTATGAACTAAATATAAAGTCATTTATACAAGTTTAAGTGTCTCTAGAGTTGCATTAACAAATTCAAGTTACAAGAATTAGTTTATTATAACATACTTAGTTTAATCATTAATACAAGATCAACCCAAACTAGTTTAGGGTATAAGCTAAACTAAGTGGTTTAATTAAAACCAACAAATCAGTCCACTTAAGCCCAATAAGTTGAAGCAACAAAATTAAACTAAGTAGCTTAACTAAGTAAATTAGATTTTTAGCCCAACCATTATAAAGTAAAAATTTAAACTAAAAGACTTAATAAGAAACTAAATCAGTTTAGTATCTTCATGCTTAGCCCAACTAAGTACTAAATAACTTTAATTAAGTAAATCTGATTCAAGCCCATCAACAAATTTAACTAGAATGTCTTGGTGGAGAAGTTTAAATCAGTTTTGGACCCAATTTCAAGCTGGTCAACATGGGTAATACTTGGGCTTAAGTTATAAACTTGAAATCAGAATTTTTAAGGGGGACCAAGGAGGTAGCTTTTACCTCTGTTTCAAGAGCAGGGAAGACACGCAGTGTTAATGATAAGAGTTGACAAAAGTCAATCTCTATCTCTTCCTTGAACGTAGCCTACTGCTACTCCTATGTAACTACTTTTATTTATTTCTCAACTTTGCTTAGAAAATCATGTTATTGTTAAACTCACTTCATTCTCTTTTTGTGTCAAGAATCAAGCCTCGGGGAATCCTTTCCTTCAAGGCCAAATTAAAGATGGCGTCTACTAATTGCCTCTCTTCACACCACCACTCGCCCTCACCTCCGTCACACAACCTATTGACTGGCATCATCGTTTCGGCCATCCTTCTTCTAGCACTTTGAATAAATTGATGTCCACTCTAGCTATTCCTAAATGTCTAGATTTACCTTGTAATTCTTGCCATATTAATAAAAGTCACAAACTTCCTTTTGGTGATTCTTCCCTAAGTACTACTTTTCCCCTTGAAGTTGTATTTAGTGATGTATGGTCTTCTCCCGTGTACTCTCATGATGCTTTCAAGTATTATATTATTTTCGTTGACCATTTCACAAAATTTATATGGCTCTATCCCCTCAAAAAGAAATCTGACACGACCATCATTTTCCCTCAATTCAAAGCTCTAGTTGAAAAACGTTTCAGTCGTCCTATCCTTACTCTATGCTCCGATAATGGTGGTGAGTTCATAAAACTTGCTTCTCTCCTTGCCACTCATGGCATCACTCATCTTACCTCCCCACCCCACCCACACCCCCGAACACAATGGCTATGATGAATGCCGCCATAGACACATGCATCTATGCCTCTTCATTTATGGCCTCACGCCTTCCAAACAGCTGTCTATCTCATAAACCGCCTACCCACCCCCACTCTCAACAACCTCACTCCTTACTACAAACTTCATGGTACTCATCCCACAATTTCGGATGTCTTTTTTTACCCTTGGCTCCGCCCCTACACCACTCACAAACTTGATCCCCGCTCCACCCCATGTGTGTTTATAGGTTACTCGCCCACATAACACTCTTACCTTTGTCTTGACCCTCTCACCTATCGTTTATACTCCTCCCGTCATGTGCGCTTTATCGATGGCACATATCCCTTTGCAAACACTCGCCCAGCACCCCCTCCACCTAATACGCTCCCCTCTACTCACACCTGGTGTGAGTTCTCCTGTCCCCTTCTCTCCTCACCTACTGCAGCCCTACCTTCACCCCCCTCCCCCTCGTCCTACTGCAGCCCCACCTTTACCCCCCCCCCTCGTCCTACTACAGCCTCACCTTCACCCCCTGCTGACCAGCGTCCCGCGTCCCCCCCTCCCACACGCAGCGCCCCTCCCTCGCCCAACCCCTCTCCTCACTCCACCACTTCCGCAACACCACCACCCCCTCCCCCATCTCACCCCTACTCCACTCGTGCCTCCCACAACATCTTCAAACCCATCCAAAAACTCAACCTAAACACCCAACTTCATCCCACCGAGCCCTCCACTCTAAAACAAGCCCTTGTTGCCCCTGCTTGGAAACAAGCAATGACCACCCAATATAACGCCCTTATCCAGAACCATACTTGGGAACTTGTTTCCCGATCTCCTCGCTAAAATCTCGTCGGATGTAAATGGGTGTTTCGCAACAAATATCACTCAGATGGTTCTTTTCAAAAACACAAAGCTCGCTTTGTAGCTAAAGGTTTTAACTAACGCCCGGGGATCAACTACAACGAAACCTTCTCTCCTGTTATTAAACCTGCCACCGTGCGCCTCATATTAAGTCTTGCTCTCACTAACAATTGGCCTTTGCGCCAACTTGATATTAATGATGCTTTTTTGCAGGGAACTCTAACTGAAGATGTTTTCATGGTTCAACCGCCGGGATTCATTGACTCTGCTCATCCTACTCATGTGTGTCGCCTACGCAAAGCCATCTATGGGCTCAAGCAAGCTCCAAGGGCTTGGTATACTGAGCTCCGCAACTATCTTACAAGTGTGGGCTTCACCAACTCACTTTCAGATACCTCTATGTTCTATCGTCGTGGCACTCCCTCTCTCTACGTACTTGTTTACGTAGATGACATTATTATCACAGGCTCTTGTGCATCCTCAGTCTCGGCCTTTATAACTCAGCTTGGGGTTCGTTTTTCTCTCAAGAACTTGGGCACCCTCTCATATTTTCTAGGGGTTGATGTATAACCTACCTCTCATGGCTTGTTTCTTAACCAAAGAAAATACATCGTAGATTTACTTCATCGTGCTAATATGCTTGACTCCAAATCTGTGAGCACACCTATGGATCCCAATGTCCATCCCACTCTTGACGCAGGCACCACACTTGATAATCCTACGGAATATCGCACTCTTGTTGGCAGCCTGCAATACCGTGGTCTAACTCGACCCGACTTCGCCTTTGCGGTCAATAAACTCTCTCAGTTCATGCATCGACCCACGATGGCACACTGACAGGTATTAAAACGACTTCTAAGATATTTAAATGGCACTCTCACACATGGGCTCAACATTTACAAAAATTCTCCGATGACATTACATGCCTACTCCGATTCGGATTGGGCTGGTGATAGGGATGATTTCATTAGCACAGGTGCCTACATTGTTTATCTTGGGCGTAATCCCATATCTTGGAGCTCTAAGAAGCAATGCTCTGTGGCTCGCTCCTCCATCGAAGCCGAATATCGCTCTCTTGCCAACACCACAACTAAACTTACTTGGTTGAGCAATGTTTTTCACGAACTTGGTATCACTATTTCTGCCACGCTTACTATTTATTGTGATAACATAGGTGCTATTCATCTTGCTGCCAATCCCGTTTTCCATTCCCGCATGAAACATCTTAGTGTCGATTTTTATTTCATTCGTGAGAAAGTGCAAGCTAATGCTCTACGTGTTACTCGCGTGGCTAATGATGACCAACTTGCTGACATCCTAACGAAGCCACTCGCTCGTCCTAGGCTGCACATGCTATTAACCAAGATCGGATTTACCCCTCGGCCTTCCGTCTTGTGGGGGGGTGTTAATGATAAGAGTTGACAAAAGTCAATCTCTCTCTCTTCCTTGAACGTAGCCTACTGCTACTCCTATGTAACTACTTTTATTTATTCTTCTATTCTATTCTATCTTAGATATAGTTGTAGATTCCTATCTTTATCTTATGTAACTTTATTTCTATCTTTTGTAACTAACTATAGCTGACAGCAGTAGCTTTGTATTATATATACTTCACCAATGTAAACGTAAATATCATTCCACAATTATCATTTACACGCAGCAGGGGAGGGAGAGCAGAGCTCAGGTATCGGCAGAAAATCGACGGCGTTCGTCGGTGGAGCAGTGACAGGGGCGACGAACAGGAGCAGCAGAGCAGACGAAGCGAAGAAGAGAGCGAAGGAGAGGAGAGGAAGCAGCGCCGGGGCTGCTACGGGCTACGGGTGCGGCGTAGGTCGCCGTCGAGGGCGACTGGTGATTGGAGAGATAGCTGCACCAATGTGGTGCACAGTTGGTGGTGACGTGGTGGAGCCGAGAAGAGGAGGAGGTGAAAATTTGTAAGTTTTTTTGTTGTGATTCAATGTTCAGATTCACTGGCATTTATAGATAAAATTTTGGAGACAAAAATGGAGGTGGGTTGAAGGTTGTTGGTCATTCTTCACCTTAGGGGCTAGATTAGGGAACAAGAGAGGAGAGAGAGAAGAATAGGGACGGTGATGTTGTTGGGGGGTTTGCCGTCGGAACTTAGGGGGGTTTCCTCCCTTTTTTTATTTTGTTTTTATTTTATTTATTTTGTAAACTTTACACTAATTCATTACTAGTTGTTGTTAGTTTTATTAATCGTATTTCCTACTATGTACTTATTAATAGTTTGGTTTATTTAAAAGCTCAAAATAATTCATAATTGAACTTACTTAACTAAATAATTATTAAAAGAAAAAATTAACTTTCTTAGTTACGTTATTAAACATGGTTAAAATTTTGGGATATTATAGCCGCACCGTCATCAGCCACCACCACCTCCCCAAAAATCTACCATAAATATGAATTCACCCTTTTATCTTAGTACGGGTGATTGATCAGGAGATTTCATCACTCCTACTCGTGTCAAACTTGATAATTATGATGATTGGGTTGCAGATATTCAGATGGCACTCGAGGCGCGCATAAAATGTTCTCAACCTCCCACATGTTCGCATTGTCACAAGCAAGGGCACGAAGCTTCTAAATGTTGGTCATTACACCCTTGCTCACATTGCAAAAAGCATGGTCATGATTCTTCTAAATGCTATGAATTTTGTTGGCTATCCGGACAATTATCAGGCTTCTGAAGCCAACGGCACTGGTCATGGCACTCGTTCTTCTCGTGGGGGTGGTGGTCGTCGTGGGTCGGCCCAGGCGCATCATGCCTCCTCGACTCCCACACCTCCTTCGACTTCCTCCGTTCCTTCCACACTATTTTCTGCTGAACAGTGGAAAGCTTTGGCTGGCCTCATTGGTAATGCAAAAATCACTGATAATCGCTTGAATGGTATGTTTCTCACTATTGCTTGGATTATTGATACAGGGGCTAGTTTGAGCTTTGGCATAAGCGTACGGGACATCCTTTGGAACGAGTGGTGAAGTTACTTCCTCCTCTTTGTGGTCATAAGGGTAGTTTGAATAAAGCATGTGAAATTTATTTTCGTGCTCAATATCCTAGAGACAAGTTTCTTTTAAGTGATCATAGAGCTAGTAGGATTTTTGAGAAAATAGATTGTGACTTATGGGGTGCTTATGGACATGTTTCATCTTGTGGTGCTAGATATTTTATTAATATAGTTGATGATTTTTCACGTGCTGTGTGGATTTATTTATTGGAGGATAAAACTGAAGTATTTCAAATGTTTATGGCCTTTGTTGCTATGGTTGATCGTTAATTCTCTCAAACTATAAAAATAGTTCAAAGTGATAATGGCACTGAATTTAATTGTCTCCTTGATTATTTTAGTGCCACTAATATTATTATCCAAACTTCTTGTGTTGACACACCTTAGCAAAATGGAAGAGTTGAGAGAAAACATAAACACATTCTCAATGTAGGGAGGGCTTTGTGTTTTCAAGCTCATTTACCTATTTGTTTTTAGGGGGATAGTGTTTTTGCTGTTGCTCATCTTATTAATCGTACCCCTTCTGTCCTTTTAGAAAATAAATCTCCCTTTGAAGTCCTTCATGGTTATCCTCTGGCTTATGAGGCCATTCGTACCTTCGCTTGTCTTTGTTTTGCTCATAATAATAAAACTAAGGGTGACAAGTTTGCTAGTAGGAGTCGAAAGTGCATTTTTGTGGGATATCCTTTTGGTAAGAAGGGTTTGAAGTTGTTTGATTTGGATACCAAAGAATTTTTTATATCAAGGGAGTCAATTGTTTTGAATAAGTGTTTCCGTTTGAATCGTCTGGAGATACCAAATTTCCATCCTCCTCTCTTTTTCCCATAAACACCACCGTTCACCCCGATTTTGATGATTTCCCACAACCTCCCATTACCCCACCTACACAAACTCCACCAATAAACCCACAAATCTCACCAAATCTCCCAACAACCCCCTACATCTACCGCTGGCTCAAACCCAGTGCCCAAAACCACAAAATCCCCAAAATTCGTGTCCCCCCTGCTTCACCCGCTGGCCAGCCATCTACCGCTGATCCAACCCAAACCAAACCCCCTTGCTTCACCAGCTGGTCAGCCTTCTACCGCTGGTCCAGCCCAAACTAAAACTCCCCCTACTGGGTCATCAGCGCCCCCCTTCTTTTATCTCTTCTCTAAATCTGTCTCTGATCTCTACAGCAGGCCCAAGCCCAGCAACCCCCTTGCTCCCACACTCTTGTCTGACGCGACCCAGGTCCCTCAGCAAGTCCCACCCGTGTCTTTGCCTAGGTCCGGTCCAAACTCCTGTTTGGGCCTTTCCTCTTCCATTTTTGATAAGGTTGGTGATAAAAATGATGAAAATGAAGATTTAGGCCGAGGAAAAAGGGAAAAATTTCCCTCGGTTCTATTGAAGGATTTTGTTACTCACTTTGTGGTTACTGAAAGCCCATATCCCTCTACTTATTCCTCTTAGTCTCTCTCAGATACTCCTTATCCCCTAACTCACTATATAAATTGCACACATTTCTCTGTGAATTACCGTAAGTTTCTTGCTGCTGTTATTTCTAACACTGAACCCATATCATTTCGCGAAGCAATGAGGGATGATGGATGGAAAGCATCTATGCAAGATGAGATTCGTGCCTTGGAAGATGATGGCACATGGACTTTAGAGGAACTTTTTCCGGGGAAGCGTGCCTTAGGCAGAATGGGTGTATCGTATCAAGTATATGTTCGATGGTTCAGTGGAACATTTGAAATCTCGTTTGGTAGTTTTGGGAAATCATCAGGATGCATGTGTTGATTACAATGAAACTTTTGCTCCAGTTGCTAAGATGACCATAGTTCGGGCTTTTCTAGCCATTGCTGCTTCTAAGAATTGAGAACTCCACCAAAAGGACGTCCAGAATGCTTTGCTTCATGGAGATCTTGATGAAGAAGTTTGTATGAAACTTCCTCCTGGTTTTGAATGTGATAATCCTAATATGGTTTGCCGCCTCCGCAAATCACTTAATGGCTTGAAGCAACCTCCTCGATGCTGGTTTGCTAAATTGGTGTCTGCACTAAAAGCTTATGGCATTTTGCAGTCTTATTCTGATTATTCTCTCTTTACTTTCACTCGTGGGTTATCTCTGCAGGGGTTGTGTGATATATTTTCCAAATAGGAATAAGACTGCAGAATGCCATAAGTTTTGAGTTTCTTTTGTCCAATCAATTTGAGTTTCTTTTGTCAAAGTTGAGTTTCTTTCCAAAAAGGAATAAGACTGCAGAATGACAGTGAGTTATCTATTTAGGGGTTATGTGATTCTGATTTGGCTGCTTGTCCCCTTACTCGCCGTTCTCTCACATCACTAGAGGAAAAAAGCCCAAGGGCTGCGGTCAAAAGGGGTCCAAGGGCTGCTTATTTTGACCGCAGCCATTAGACTAGCAGCCCTTGGCATTTAGGAAGGGCTGCGGTTAAAAACCGCAGCCCTTAGCGCTTTAAGGGCTGCGGTCATGGAAAAAACCGCAGCCCTTAGTGGGTTAAGGGCTGTGGTTAAGGGCAAAAACCGCAGCCCTTGGTGGGTTAAGGGCTGCGGTTCTGGCCGTTAACTAGCAGCCCTTAACCTACCAAGGGCTGCGGTTTTTGCCCTGACCGCAGCCCTTGTGACCCAAAAAAAAAATAAAAAAAAATTTTGTTTTTTGCATTTTTTGGTCCTTAATGAGCCAAAAACCATTACACATATATATAAGTATCACTTTTCATTGCAATTCATGTTATTCATACAAATATAAAGAAAATATAAGTCTATACAAGAGCAAATTTCCCAAATAAAGTGAACGAGTCATAAACAACTTTGGAATCCCCAAAAGAAATTCCAACAAATTCTGTATTTGTAAATTCAGAACCTTATAGGGAGACGGATGCACTTAAAATTGGAGGGAGCATGAGAAATCTTCTAATCCCTGTCTTTGTGTGTATGCACTTGTGTGGTCTGGTCTGTCTTTCTCTGGAGTTCTTTTTGCTTCTCACGCAGCTTGACTTTCTGTAAATACTTACAGGACATCCTGCTGTTATGGGTGAACAGTTGAACACCTCTCAACTGCTGTGGGCAGCACTAGACTGAGCATACTTATATTGCAGCAAACAGCAATACAAAGTCAAACAAGAGTAGAGCATAGAGCTAAATCCATCAGCACCATACAAATCTCCTCACAACCTTCACCATACAACCCACACAATATCAGAAGTGGAGAACAAAGCATGGAATGATAAAAATTACAAGCCCCCATCAACTATCACAAACATGAACCTGAGGCCAAGTTATTTCTCAATCAACAAGAATCCTTTGCTCTCCTACTACAAAGACCAGTACACTAATGTTCATCTAATAACTCAAAGCACAACTATGCGGAAGACCATAAGATAAACACAACGGGCATCGCATTTGCAACCAAAACGAGCTATTGACAAATGACACGAATTATGGCTCACAAACAGAGCATGCTTGTGTGAAAATCAAGCCAGAGATGATAACATGATCAAAAATGAGTAAATCTAATGATATTATAAAGAAATTAAAGAAAATCAATAAGATAGAAGACAATCAATATTTTCCCTTAACAGGGAGTCAAACAAAAGGACCCCAGCATTACCTTGCAATAAATAAGCTCCTCAAATTCTTAATAGCCAAAAACTGAACATGAAATCAAATGATAAAGAACATAATCCAAAATTGACCACTTTAATCTAATTGACCAGCGAATCTGAAAACCCACTTCACTAATTTAGGTATTACTTTCAAAACCCATGAAAAAATTACGAGAAAAAAATCATCTTACCCGGATCACAGAGAGAGAGAGAGAAAAACAAACCCATACCACAAAAACGGTTACAGAAAAAAAACCCAGATATCAAAAATTGAAGAGAGAGAGAGAAAGATAAGAAAGTACCAGCAGTGAGCGCACGAACAATAGCAGAACGACGAGCGTTGAAATCCTTGAAGATCTCTTCCACTGTTCTAGGATTTGACGATGACATAATTTTATAAAAACCCATAAGTAAAGCGGCTTAGAAGAGGAGAAAGAGGCCCTTGCGTCGGACTGGCCTGGACCAATTGCACCGGGGAGGCGCACCACCATACCGACTTGGATCTGAAAACAAAATAGAAGAAACAAGAACGAAAAGAAGAAATAAGAACTGAATAGAAGAATCAAGAACGAAAAGAAGAAATAAGAACTAATTTCATGTATTATCTTTTTAGTTCATTCATCAAAGTAGGCTATGCTAAGCTAGCAAATATCTATTAGTTCCTTCATTCATTAACTATTATTTTCTACACTACAATAACTAATAAGAGAAAGGCAACTGACAGACAACATAAAACTAATAGAGTATCACCAATAAAGGAATGTAATTGGGAAAACAAACAATGATATTGCAATTGTAAAAGAGGTAAGTACAACCGAACATCATCTTTTTAAACTTCATATGATTCATATCACAACAACAACAACATACTCATTTGTACCAAAAATAGAAGAACAAGCTCGGCAGCAGCACTACCACGAGCTGCGCAACAAGAGAGCGGAAGGAGAAGAAGAGCCATGGCAGCACCAGCGGCACACCAATGGAGGAGCAGGAGTGTAGGACAACAGCAAAGGTATACACCATACATGACCTAGTGCCTCCAAACACCCCCCACCCCTTCATACAACTATAAGTCATCATATCTAAGAGATAGATGCATTAATGGCAGGAAAAAACAAGATGATGGCAGCAACTCAAACTAAAAGCCACTTCATGCATACTTCCAACTGTCCAACTCATATTGACAAAATTGAGTCTTAATGCAAACCATATTAAAATCTCAACAACCCAAAATAAAAGCTCATTATAACAACAATGAAGTACTCTTTTTCAAAACTTGAAAAAATTCAAGCATGAAAATAATACAACCAATAATCAGTGATTTAATTAGCTCAAGAAGTAATTAATAATAAATAATGAAGAAAGAGAGTTACCCAGAAGAGTAAGGAGAAAAGAAGAAGTGAAAATGAGAAGAAATCTCGAAGCCATTGAAGTTCAGCTGTATTTTTGTTCCTTGAATGAAAGCAAAGAACGATTCTTTCTTCACTGATTTCCCATTTTATACTTAGGAATAATTATGAGCTTTCTAGAGAACAAAAAAAAGGGGAATCTTAGAATCAACTACTCTACAACAAGGTCATCATATTTTAAACAAAAACATACTACACACAAACCAATATCCAAATTCACCCAAGAAAACAGAATCTTAGCCATTAAACATATTACAGTAAACAAACCCACAAAAAAAAATCAAGAGTGGTAACAAACCCAGATAAATTTCAACGAAGAAAAATCGAAATAAAAAAACAGAGAGCATAAATTGTAAGAGAAAGAGATGGAGAAATTACCATCAAGAGGAAAGAAGCAGTTGACAACGAATAATCATTGCCGAAAGTCCCTCGAAATCAGATGAAAGGAATGAGATGAAATCAGCAACGTCAACAACGTTTTCACACCACAAGGTTCTCCGACTCCCTCAAAAGTCCGGTCATTAGATAAATTTAGCGGAGTTTCGACGTCAATCATCGTTTTCAACGCCGGAATCTCCTCCTCTTTCTCCGCAAAATGTCGGAAACCCTAACCCTAACATTGTCGTTTGAATGAACAAAAGGACTGACGGAAGCGCAAGAGAAGAGTTAGTGTGAGAGAAGCTCCGACGAGCGAGCGAGCCGCGGTGGAGGGTGAGGAGAGATGCGAAGAGAGAGAGAGAGAGAGAGAGAGGGGATGGGGGTTTGATGAGGTGAGAGAAGGAAAATCGAAAACTGGGGAGAGAGAGGAGAGTTGGGGGGTTTTGTTTTGGTATGTCGATATGTGAGTTTGCGGGAAATCTCGCCCACCTGAATTTTTGGCCCAAGAACTAGGCCTACTAGGGGTTGCGGTTAGCCCAAAACCGCAGCCCTTTCTAGTAGGGGATGCGGTCAACCCAAAACCGCAGCCCTTTTTCAATAAAGGGCTGCGTTTTTTGAGCTGACCGCAGCCATTAATTTAAGGGATGCGGTTAATGTAAAAACCGCAGCCCTTGCACCGCAGCCCTTACGTTTTTTTCCACTAGTGCATGTTGGATTATTTTCTTGGGTAATTCTCCCATTTCCTGGAAGACCAAGAAACAACATATTGTTTCTCGTTCATCTGCAGAGGCAGAATATCGCTCCATGACTGCTATTACATGTGAGCTGAAGTGGTTAAAGGGTCTTCTCTTGAGTTTGGGCATCAATCATCCCAAGTCTATCCCATTACTCTATGACAGCCAGTCTGCTCTTCACATAGCTCAAAATCCTGTATTTCATGAACGCACAAAATATATTGAAGTTGATTGTCATTTTGTGCGAAATGCCATCACTGACGGTCTTATATCTCCGTCCTATGTGTCTACTAAAGCACAGTTAGCTGATATTTTCACAAAGGCTTTAGGCAAGCCTAAGTTTGAGTTTCTTTTGTCCAAGTTGAGCATTGTGGAACCATCCCACGCTCCAACTTGAGGGAGGGTGTTAGGGATATATTTTCCAAATAGGAGTTATTATTAATTTAAGTTTTCTTTTCCTTGTTGGATTCCTAAAACATTGCACTATATATACTTGTGATGGCATAATGAGAAGTCTGGCCTTTTACCCTAAGTATTGTTTTACAAGGTTACCTTCCTCTAAGAAGCTACATTATGTCCTTATTTATCTCTACTGCGGAGTAGCGATTATCGACGATAGCCATCAGAGTTATGACTCAATCATCACGATCATTGAACAATGAAGACCTCCATAGTCCATAGCAAGCAACTTTTTTTATATCAATTGTACTTGTTTTTACTATAGATGGGTTATAAGAGCTAAATCTGAGATTAGTGTTTGGTTAGTTTTAGTTTATCGATTGTGTGATCTTCTCTTAGGTTGTAATATCGGGTATTAATTAATGCAAATTTTGTTGGAATATTGCTTCCAAGTTGAGTTGGTTAGTTGTTCTAAGTTTTAGGGTCAATTAGAAAATTAGTCTAAACATGTGTTGAATTGTTATAGTTCCTAAATTATAGTAGTAGACCAGCTAGTAGTAAGAGTAGTGGGTTAGTTTTTGATATTGTTGGAGTTATGGAGTATATCGTGGGAATCATCCCACTTTCTATTTTGATGTTGTTAGTGGTGTATTTGCCTATTTAAAGGCATCATTTTCTTTTTAATCAAGTAGTAGTATGAAAAAATGCATAAGTTTTATTTTCTCTTATAAATTCATCACATTTTGTTGATGTTAAATTTTTTTTATATAGGGTTCGAATTAGTTAATTACTTCTCCACCTTTTTGTATTATGTAAAGCATTAGGATCACTTATCAATCTACATAGGTCTATCATCTATGGAGTGATTTTACAAAATGTAGCTAACTTTCTGACAATTATTCTTTCACAGTTCGGGCTCATAATGCAAGTAAATTCAATGTAAACATGATAATTTCAAACAAGGAAAATCACTTTTGTCAAAAAAAACAAGGAAAATCGCTTTCTTTAATTTATTTCTTTATTTATTTTTGAGTGGAGTAGAATAACTTTCTTTATTGCCTCTATATATAAACTGATAAAGACTATTTATAGTAACAAATAGTGAAATAGGTGAGGTCCACCACCAATTTGGTGCATGAGAAAAATTCAAGCTTTTCAACTGAAGACTTATGCCACTTCAGTAAACAACAAAAACATTCCTACTTGGGCAAACCTACTCTCAAGTTTCAATGTCACCAGATCATATGTTTCATGTTTGAATTTCTATACAAGACAGGAGTATTATATACTACTCACTAGTCTACTACTACTAGTATAATCTACATTATCATTCAACTCTTTGTATTATATTTTTGCTTTTACAATGAAAACACAGTGATAATTTCCTCAAATTCTACATCTCCGTCATTCTGCATGCAAAAGGTTCCGAAGCACTAACCATTAATTGTTTTTCTCTTTTTATTTCGCCCATAATATGGCACTATCGAGTGGGAGATTTACTATATCTTCTCCAACAGACTAATGCTCCTAGGGGAGTAATAGTATAATATAATTCTTCTACCTCAAAATCAAAATACCCCTTTCCGAAATTAATTTTATCCATTTGTTTAATATTTAGTCGCCAACATATAAATTTGACCATTAATATTATTATGAATATATTATTTAAGAATATAAAAAGCCTGCATTTTGAGAGTATATGTTGACCCCATATTTATTGTGCACATGTGAGTTGTCCCACATTGGAGAAAGAGGAGAGAAAGTACCACTATATAAGTTAGAGGAGCTACTCCTACTATTACCAATTGGTTTTAGTATGGAACCTCCTTTGGGCTTGTATATGGATCGAACTCTCCGTCTTATTGGATTGCCCAAGCCCAGTATATATAATATACATTATTCATATGCTTTAGATGAAAAGCCACTATTTTAGTAACCAATTAAGAGAACAATATTAGTATGAAACTCAACACTGTCAGTATTTGTATAACGAAGAACAAGTCTATGCGTGCCGCGCAGAGGACTTAGTAAATTTCTTTTTCTAATTTGGGAGTGCACGTGCACCCCCATGCCCCTACCTGACTCCGCCACTGCATCACCCTTTATCACCACCTCTAACCCACCATACCACCACAAGATCACTACACCATGAAAGAACCACCACCCTCGCTCAAACCACCGCACCAACAAAACCATAAAAAAGTGTACCCAATAAGTAGTGGCACAACCATTATACGTCTCTACCTTGGTTGGGCGCATATTCTATGTGCCCCCCTAGGTGGCTAGGTGATGGTGCCTATTTCGTGCGACTCTATTATGATAAGGGGGAATTATTGTTGCGTTTAGTCCTTTTTCTAAAATCAAATCTCATATATATTAGTATAATCCCACATTCAAATTAAAATTATTGTACTCCCTAGCTCCTTTTGTTGTAATCCATATACTTTGTACCTATATACTTTGTACCTTCATACTACAAATAATTACTCCACTTATTTTGGTTAGAGTGCTTCAAGCAAGGCTTGGCCTATTGGTAAATGTTTGGCTCTCATGAACTTATCTGAAAGCCGTAGCGTAAATTAACACTGCCCTAAAGTTAAATTTGGAGAAGAGAAGAGAATTTTTCTGTCTATGGAAGAAGACTGAACAGACTCTTATACCAAAAACGGCAAGTCCAGATACCAAAAACGGCAAGTCAATCAATTAGGCGTATATCAAGGCATAAAGTAAACAATAAAGAAGGCAATAATTTGTAATGGTACAAAAGCAGCAAGGATAACGGTTACAAAATCTGCGAAAATATGAATTGCTGATTTCTGGCAAAAAAATACGAAACTCATGTGAAAAACCACCAAACCGCCACTCTCCCGGCCTATGCACGTGCGCGCGTGTGGTGACTATTTCCTTCCCTCTAAACTTTCAACAAATGTATAAAGAAGAAAACTCTATATAAAGAATGGAGGTGACTACTAAACCACCGATGTAGGACAATGAACTTTTTGTTCTTTTGAATCAAAACTTGGAGTGAGGAATACTATCACTCAACTACTAACTCTAATAGAATATACCTGTGAAAGGTATCAGTTCATTAGTATCTTTCATCTTACCTACCTGAAAAAAACTTTGCTTTCATTTGTTTACTATCTTTGTCAAACCATTAAATCATAATTCACACCAAGGGTTGAGCAAATTGACCGAGTACCCGGTTCCAAATATGGAATATGAAACCAAAATTTATGTTCAGCTTTTGTTCTAATCTTGGGAAGGTAACTAAAGACTCATGCAAAGAAAGCCTTCTTGTTCCTGTCTCCGAAGTATAAACAAATATAATCGCATGGTGTTATAGTGTATAGTAGCTTTATCGGTATTAATAATAGCTTAGCCAAATTAGCAGATGCTAAAAGCATAGTATTAATTAGTTAGCACGCTTCTGAACCTTTCACAAATTTTAGAGTCGCTTGCTTTTCCGCTTTTCTAGCTTGTAGTGTAGGATTATATGCTGTATGCATCAAAAGTTGCAAATGTATTGACCCAACCTGGTAAGTGGTATAATAGTGTCCTGTTAACTATTTATTCAGTAATTAATCATTATAGCCTTATGGGTTTAGTTTTGCAAATGAATGCTAGCAACTATGTAGATTCTAACCCAAATTTATGTGGTACTACTGAAAATTGCACATTTTTTTCTTAAGATTGAAAACTTGCTCCCTCTTTTTTAACATTCATTTTAGCATTTTATTTGAGGAGAAAAGGGTAGAGCATATTATTAATCAATGGACAAAGCGTCTATAAGTACATAAAGGAGAGACTTCTGAAGGGCAATGGTTAGCCCAACGTTGTTCAACACCAAAAGGCACTACCCTAGCAAGGTGATGAGCATCTCAATTGTTAAATTGTTGCCATCCCTACGCACATGAGACTAAGACACATAATCATAATTCCTACTAATAGTCATTCTAGCATTTTGTACAAAGCATAACAACCTTTTTCCTAAGTAATTCGACAATGGAAAAAATATTTTCTTTCGATTTGGTTTAAAAAATAAGAAGCTCTCAAAACAGACACAATAAGATTGTAGTATTGTAATGGTTTTAATATGACATGTACGTTGAATATTAGCCATCTATCTTATCCATTTACTTGTGTGACTTTTATGAAAAAAGTAAAAATATAATCTTTACTTTGTTTTACAAAAAATATAATCTTTACTTTGTTTTACAATAACTTGAAGACTTTTTGGGGCATAAGATATTAGATCGATGTTCTACCCGATTGCATGTACACAAGCAACATATAATCGCGTGGAACATACTCAAGAAAGAACAATAAAGAACACAATAAATTTAATAACGTGGAAACCTGAAAAGCCCACATAACTCATAATGTACCACCAAATTACAATTTTCAGAGATGTGTATGATACGAGCACTTAGAAAACTTTAATCTAGGTTGACAATCATTTTGAGAAGATACCTTTATGAATTGGGATCATTCCAAGTTAATCGAAATTTGAATCCTTCTAAAACAAACTGATTATAATTTGGGATTTATGGTGTTAGATGTTCAGATAGAAATAACATGTAAAAGTTGTTTTTTTTTATTTATAATTTTACAGATATAATGTGAGAGATATTCACATGTAAAGAATTTAAATTCGAGATATAAATTAAAGATATCATAAACTAAAAAGAAGTTGTTTCTGCCTAGAAACTAGTCAAATGAATTAAGGGCTCGTTTGGTTCAAACTAAGGAATGGAAAGAGAATGGAATGAGTTAGAGGAGTGGAATGGTAACAATAACCGTTACTTTTATCGTTTGTTTGGTTCAATGAAGGAAAGGAATCATTCAAGCCACCACCACACCAAATCAAATCTAAACCCCAAAAAAACTAGGATATGAATTTATCAAATGATTATTGGAGAAGCTCCCTATTGCAAAAATCCTTCCAAAAATGAAAAAATGAAAAGAAAAAAATATAGATTCATGTTATGGAATTCAATCACTACAACGTCTACAAGTCTAACTCATTAACCCAAAAATCTAACTTGATACATTACTAATATGAACAGTATAAGCCAAAATAAAAATTCGATATAAAATTTTTGTTTGAAAAAGAAAAGGAATTTTCAGATTTTGAGATACAGTTTCATTTGAAAAAAACCGAAATTTCAGATGTGAAAAACTGAAACCCAATAGTTCATGTCGAAAACTATTGTTCATGTCGCACCAAATCCAACAAATCCAAAAATTTCAACAACAAAATACAAAATGCTATAAATCACATGCTTACCAAGACAAAATCGATCCTCAAATTGAGAAATTGGAAAATCTTGCCTGATATATTGCAATTATCTTCACGAAATCATCAATGGAAGATAGAGAGGAGAGGTGAGGAAAGGTGAGAGAGAGAGAAATGACAGGGACAGGGATTAGATTAGAGGAGGTAACAACTTTGTTACCGCTGGGTGAAGTAAGGTAACAAATGAGGGGATTGGGTTACAACTAAGTAAGGGATTGGGTTTCCATGGGTGTTGAACCAAGCAACTTAAAACGGAAACAAGGTTTTCATTCCGTTTCCAGTCATTGTTTTTAGTGAACCAAACATGGGCTAAGTGTGTTTAGAGAGGTTAAATTCCCGAGTTGGAGTATAATCCCGAGTCTTGTCACTTGTAGTCCTGCAAAACAAGGAAACCTAGCCCGGGGGTGTTCCCGGGAAAGCCCCTCCGACGCTCAAGTCAGTTGAGATTGAGGTAGAGAGAGAAGTGAGTAATTGTAGAGAGAGATGCTCTGGTTTTGTTAGGTGAGAATTGAATACCTGCTCATTGATTGGGCTTGCTGCTTTTATAATGTTGGGGATTTTCCAGATAGGAAACCCTATTGGGGAACATCCATGTCTGTAGGAAACCTGTCTCCCTTTTATGGTAAAGTTTATTTTCTGCCTAAAGAACTGATGGACCTCTTGGGGGCATGCAGATCCGACCTTTCAGGTGGGCTTTGCTTAACCTTGTTGGACCAAATCATAGGTCCAAACAATTAGCCCCACGCCAAGAAATCGGAGTGGGAACCGCCTTTTCAGTGCGGTTGATTGGCGGAACGAAATAATTGTACTCTTACCATTGGTGAGCGGAATCCTGAAGTCTTTTTTCAAGGTATGCCGAACCCGAGTAAGAACTTCTTGTGAATCCCGAGCCTGGGGAGGTTGATTGACGAAATGATTCCTCTTGGATGCATCCCGAGATGGTGTTGGCCGGACTTCTGATGTATCCGAGGAGCATGGCGCTCCTTCCGTCAGACGAGCCCCGACTCGGGAGGCTATAAATCCCGATTCGGCTCTGAGCTTCAGACAATCCCCGAGAACGTCAGGTTTTTCTTGCCAGGCGAACACCGACCCAGGGTGAGTGCCAACCACGACTCGGTCGACGTTGCTTTGATGCCCCAGACGAATCCCGAGTGTGCTCATCTTTCACCAAACGAGCCCCGACTCGGAAGGGTATAAATCCCGACTCGGTTCTGAGCTTCAGACCAATCCTGAGAGCACCATGTGTTTATTAACAGGTGACCCCGATCCGGGAGAGCGCAGACCTTGACTCGGTCGACGTTGCTTTGGTGCTCAGACGAACCCCGAGTGTGCTCACCTTTCCTCAAACGAGCCCCGACTCGGGAGGTTATAGATCCCGACTCGGTTCCGAGCTTCAGACGAATCCTGAGAGCACCATACGTGAATTGCCCTTTTTGGGCCAAGTAGGGAGCCTCCTGACAAGGTCGAGGAGGGTGAGGCACCAACTCGGGGGCTAATGAGCCCTTCTCTGGCTACCCCGAGTTGGGTACTTGACGTACTTAGCCATTTTTGGGCCATGTAGGGAGCCTCCTGACAAGGCCGAGGAGGGTGAGGTATTAACTCGGGGGCTAATGAGCCCTTCTCTGGCTACCCCGAGTTAGGTACTTGACGTACTTAGCCATTTTTGGGCCAAGCAGGGAGTCTCCTGGCAAGGCAAAGGAAAGTGAAGTACCAACTCGGGGGCTAATGAGCCCTTCTCTGGCTACCACGAGTCGGGTACCTGACGTGCTTAGCCATTTTTGGGCCAAGTAGGGAGCCTCCTGGCAAGGCCGAGGAGGGTGAGGTACCAACTCGGGGGCTAATGAGCCCTTCTCTGGCTACCCCGAGTTGGGTACTTGACGTACTTAGCCATTTTTGGGCCAAGTTGGGAGCCTCCTAGCTAGGGATGGCAACGGGTCGGATCTGGACCGGGTCCGCAAGGACCCGGATCCAAATCCGTTTTCAAGCGTTGGATCCAGATCCGACCCGGATCCAGCGGGTCTAAAAAGGTTGGACCCGGATCCAGATCCAACAAAACGGGTCCAAAACGGATCTTGTCAGGATTGAAAATTTACAACTAAGTTCAACAACTTCAACACAAATCTCAATCGACAAAAACTTGACAAAAATAAGGAAATTAACATAAAAAACGTAATAAATTCGTAATAATTAGGACTTAGGAGGATTACAGAAATTTCGCAACAAAAACTTGACAAAAATAAGTAAATTTCCAAAACAGAAACCTAGGATTTGAATATTTACATGAGGATGCTGGTGGTGCGCAAAGAGGAAGTGGTGCGCGCTGGTGGTGTGTCGACGACGACGAGGAACCGAAGCATAAGAAGAAGAATGACTACAACAGCTGCCGCTTGCGCTGGTGGTTACGCGCATCGCCGCCGCAGCAGCAGCTCAGGCGCGATTCGATGATAATTCGCAATTTCGCTGGTTGTTCATGATGTGGTTGCTGAGTTATCCATGGATTTAGGGAGTTTAGAGGATGAGTCGATGAGAGTACTGGAGAGAGGACGGTGCGAAGCGCTAGTGGGCTGGAGAGAGGACGGGTGGGCGAAGGTCCGGTGAGCTGGAGAGAGAAAGGGGAGGAGTGACGGTCAAAGAGGGAGTTAGGGTTTTGAGGTTAGGGAGTTTAGAAGAAAGCGTTAAAGGAGTAGCTCAGTATTTGGTTTACCTAAAGCCCAATATATTTTCAAAGAAAACGGATCTATGGATGCGGGTCCGGTCTGGGTCGATCCAGGACCCGGATCCGTAATATGACAATAGGATCCAGACCCGACCCGGATCCAACGGGTCTGAAATTTTAGGATCCAGATCCGCATAAACGAATCCGGGTCCACGGATCCGGGCCGGGTCCAGGATCCATTGCCATCCCTACTCCTGGCAAGGCCGAGCAGGGTGAGGTACCAACTCGGGGGCTAATGAGCCCTTCTCTGGCTACCCCGAGTTGGGTACTTGACGTACTTAGCCATTTTTGGGCCAAGTAGGGAGCCTCCTGGCAAGGCCGAGGAGGGTGAGGTACCAACTCGGGGGGCTAATGAGCCCTTCTCTGGCTACCCCGAGTTGGGTACTTGACGTACTTAGCCATTTTTGGGCCAAGTAGGGACCCTCCTGGCAAGGCCGAGGAGGGTGAGGTACCAACTCGGGGGCTAATGAGCCCTTCTCTGGCTACCCCGAGTTGGGTACTTGACGTACTTGGCCATTTGTGGGCCATGTAGGGAGCCTCCTGGCAAGGCCGAGGAGGGTGAGGTACCAACTCGGGGGCTAATGAGCCCTTCTCTGGCTACCCCGAGTTGGGCACTTGACGTACTTAGCCATTTTTGGGCCAAGTAGGGCGCCTCCTGGCAAGACCGAGGAGGGTGAGGTACCAACTCGGGGGCTAATGAACCCTTCTCTGGCTACCCCGAGTTGGGTACTTGACGTACTTAGCCATTTTTGGGCCAAGTAGGGAGCCTCCTAGCAAGGCCGAGGAGGGTGAGGTACCAACTCGGGGGCTAATGAGCCCTTCTCTGGCTACCCCGAGTTGGGTACTTGACGTTGATAAGTCATATTTATATATAGTTTTAAGGTGCATTTAGGTTTCATTTTAGAGCATTTAGATTCATATTTAGGTTCATTATTGCATCATATTCTTAAGTTATGTTATTCTACTCCTATTCGGTATGTTTTCTTGTTTTTGATGAATTTCAGGTAATGAGAACGTATTTGGAGTATATTTAGCTGAGCTTGAGGATTAGGAGCACTTGGAAATAAGCTACGATGCATAAGGATAGTATGGATATGTCTTAGTACGAGTTTGAGCGAAAACGAAGCGGAAAATCATTAGAAGAAATGTGAAAAAGGAGTCATGTATACTCTTCTGATCATAACTTTTGATGTACTTATTAGAATCAAGAAATTCCAGTTGGGTTGGAAACTAGACTTGAAGGGCTTTCCAACGATAGGTCACACGGCCCAAATGGACTCCTGGTTCGAGAGATACAGCCTTCGCAAGTTGACACAAAATCACAGTTTTGCCGCCCGGTCGACCGGGCGGTTTCGTTTCGCCCGATCGGGCGAGACGAAAATTTCTCCAGAGTACAAGGCATGTTTGCCCGGTCAACCGGGCGAAAGTAGCTCCAAAAGTGCTTGCGTGCCCGACCGGGCGGCTCTGCCCGGTTGACCGGGCGGAATTTCATTTTTGTCGTAGTTTCAGAACAACGTCGCCCGACCGGGCGGTTTTTCCGGAAGGTTAATTTTTGCCTTTTTTAGCCGGTTTTGTAAAAACTATAAATATGTCTTCTCTCTCTCTCCCCCGAGGAGGGCCTTTCTGACGTTATATTTTGTATTCTTAGGTTTAGCTTTAGTTTCCTTCTTCCTTTTCTCTCTAGTTTTTCATGGCAAACCCTAGTTTCTCTTTTCTTCATTAATTCATGAGTTTATAATTTTCATCTCTTTTCTTTCATTGATTTCTTTGATCATGCTTTTCTTTCTAGATTTAAATTTCTTTATTTATTTCATGATTGAGTAGTTTATATTCTAGGGTTTGGGAATCCATGTTTATATACTATGATTCTTGATTGATATTTATTAATGGTTTGATTAGTTATTGATATCTCTAATTGATTAGTGTTTTTATTGTTAATCTTGCAATCTGATCAATTGTCTGATTAAATATTGATAATATCGAGTCATAGATCGAGAGATAGCACTCTTTAGAGGTTTACCTACAATTAGCAAATCTGATTATGTTGAGCGACCGTACTAGCATATGTTGATTTGAGAGCGTTAAGGCCCGACCGTAGGATTAACATATGCTCTAGATATCTGATTAATTGAATCATTGATGATATTTTGATAGATTATAGTTATGAACATGGTGAACCATTGCCCTAGATCCTTTTTAGTTTGATTTTCGTAATTTGGTTAGTTTAGAACTTTAATTCAATTTTACTGATCTTGTTTAGTTTCTCTGTACTTTAGAAGCTAGATTAAAACGACCATCTCTCTGTGGATTCGACCCTACTTACCCTACTACATTGTTAGAAGGTTTTGCAGGAATTATTTTTGACAGGTGTACGACAACCTATCAAATTTTGGCGCCGTTGCCGGGGAGACGGTATAGTTTTTTTTAGTTTTTATTATTTGGTGAGACTAAACTGTATATATATTTTTTTTTCCTTTTGTGAATATTTTTTTTTAATAACTTTTCTGTATCATGGAGTCATGCTATTTTGATGATGGGGATAATTCTTTTGCTAGGCAACATAGTAATAATTCTTGGGATTCTCATGTTTACAGTTTTGATGCATCATATCAAAATCCACCCAATTTTTTCATGAGTTCTCTTGAATTACCTCATATGTTTTGTGAACCCCATGTACATGCTAGTAATTCTAGAGCAATTTTTTCTTTTCCTCAGTATGAGAATGAAGCGTTTTGGAAATACTATCATAGGCTTGGTGATTATATTGGTCCTAATCATGGAATTGAACTGTGGGATATGTGCCTAGTGATTTATGAGGGGTTAAATGAAGAAACTAGGATGGTGGTAGAATCTATGTCTAATGGGGAATTTCTATTCCGATCACCTGATTATTGTTGGGATTTAATTGTGTGGTTGGCTAGGGATACTTATGAGTGGGAGATGTCTTCATCTGCTCTTTCACCCCAAACTTACATGACACCAACCCCTTATTGTTCAAATTGTCAGTCTACTTCACATGATTTTTCTTCATGTGATGTGACATTAGTTTATGGTTTTAACCCCTCTTCCCAATATGAATGTCAATCTGCTCAAAATTCTAGCCCCAAACCGTTTATTTATGATGATGAGGAGGGTTGGATAATAAATGAGAGCTATTGGGAGGATGAAAAGATTGAGAGAGAGACTATTATGATGGATGTTTTGCAGGAGCAAGAAACCATGGTTGAAGTTTCCTCTTTGGAGGTAAGTCAAGTTGAGAGTGAGGTGATTTATGAGTCTTTATCGGTACCACCTATTGTTTTTGAGTCTCATATTCCTTTCTCTCAAAAACTTGACCTTATTCCTTCTTCTCCTATATTATATCCTCCATCGTTCCTTCTTTCTCCCCTTTTGAATGACTCTTATGATAATGTAAATAATGTACAGTTAGTTTCTTTTCCTTCTTTTGAGTCATGTAAAAAGACTAACGATTTTTCTTTTTCTTCTTCTTGTAAATATAATTTTTCCTTTGATTTTTCTTTTGGTAGTTTTAGTAATATTTTAGTACTACTTTTTTTCATTTTTCCTTTCCACTCTTATATAATATGCTCTGAGATGTTTGCAGGAACATATGATAAGCTTCTTAGAGCATTGAACTATTATGAGTGGTCTACTAATCTTAAATGGTCATGCAAGACCTTAAATTTGTGCTTATCGGGAGGCAACCCGACTTTGTTCATTTTTTTTTTTTGGTTTGACTAACTTTGCTAATGTGTGATGAAGTCTTTTGCTAGGTACAAACATAGCCAATTTTTTTGGCTAAGTTCACTGCCTCATTACAACTATCGATTTTGGTGGAGGTGTCGATGCTTTTTGACACTCCCTTTGATTACCCACCCCTTTTGTAAGTTGTACCTCTCCCTCATTTAATTCCTCTTTGTTCACATTGAGGACAATGTGTCATTCAGCTTGGGGGAGGATGTTTGTCATCATTACTTAGCGCATGTTAGTTGCATTTAGAGTAGTTTTTCATTGCTTTCATAGGATGTTGCACGATTTGTACCGCTCACTAGGAGTGGGAGTTTACGTGTAACCAAAAACATTGTATTGCTTTCGTAGTTGCATTGGCATATTTCATCTCATATTAGATTTCATGTCATTTTAGTTGCATCTATGGGACTATTGCTAGCACTTATTGAGAACCTTGCTGATATTTTACTACAATTCCTAAGCATAATTCATCTTGTTCATGATTCTTCATAGCACGATTGTTTCGCAATTGATTGTTTGTGATAAGATTGATTGATCTCTCTCTGGCTCGATTTAACTTTATTGTGCAGACACCTTAAACTAAGTGAGCTTATGTGCCTATAAACTGACGTATCTGTGTTAGTTATGTTCTTTCATGTGTGATTAGTTCCTTAGTTGTCGCATTGATCTTGATTTTGACTTGGTACTCTTTGATATTTGATAGTGCATACATTTTGATATGATTGAGGCATTCTATTTAATGATCTTAATTAGCTCCAGAGTTATTCTTGTTTTCATATTATCCTTCCTCTAGCCCCGCTGAGCCTTTCTGACTATGTTTGATTGCTACCTACATTACAAGCCATTGGCCTCATTTAATATTAGTCCTAAGCCTAGCTTGGGGGAGCGAGTATTAGTTTTGGTTTGACTTGTATTGAATTAAAGTGCTCAATTTGTGGTTTAGAAGGATGAAAAAGTATGTTTAGTGAGCTTTGAAATTAAATTGAAAGTTCGAAAAAAAAAGAAAAAAAAAAGTGAAAAATGAAATGAAGAAGAAGTGAAAAAAAAGAGTTGTGAATAAAGTGAAATAAAAAGGGTTATGATTGAATTTCTTGAATGAAAAGTGTTGTTGATTATATTTGGAGATTGTTGGTTGTTGCACGGAGTTGTTGTGACCTTTCTTGGTCATGTTTTCAGTTATATGATGCTCCCCCTTCTTGGTTTTTCCACCACAATTCCCAAATTATTTCATACCTTTAACCTCAGCCCCATTACAACCCTTAAAAGTCCTCTTGATCATTGTGTATTATATAGTTGAGTATTAAGTGAGTCAAAAAGTCAAAGTTAAAGAGTATATGTTTCATCTGAGTCGACTTGTTTTAGGTTGAGTGTCATCATTTATCCTTTAAACACATGAGAAATTTGAGCGCACATGACTATAGTGAGGTCTGTCAGGTTTGTTTAAATCCAGCTTGGGAGAGATGGTATGCAATATGATTGGAGAGTCGATTGCGATACATGACATGCTATGCGGCTTTGTTCGAGATTGTTTCGATGCTTGGTTTGTGTAGTGATTATATCTCTTGTGTTTTCAGTTGAGTGTTTAGCCCTGTTGTAGTCCTATATTGTAGGTCGTCTTTCTTTTCCAATGTTTATGTCTTATTGCTTGGGGACAAGCAATGGTTTAGCTTGGGGGAGTTTGATAAGTCATATTTATATATAGTTTTAAGGTGCATTTAGGTTTCATTTTAGAGCATTTAGATTCATATTTAGGTTCATTATTGCATCATATTCTTAAGTTATGTTATTCTACTCCTATTCGGTATGTTTTCTTGTTTTTGATGAATTTCAGGTAATGAGAACGTATTTGGAGTATATTTAGCTGAGCTTGAGGATTAGGAGCACTTGGAAATAAGCTACGACGCATAAGGATAGTATGGATATGTCTTAGTACGAGTTTGAGCGAAAACGAAGCGGAAAATCATTAGAAGAAATGTGAAAAAGGAGTCATGTATACTCTTCTGATCATAACTTTTGATGTACTTATTAGAATCAAGAAATTCCAGTTGGGTTGGAAACTAGACTTGAAGGGCTTTCCAACGATAGGTCACACGGCCCAAATGGACTCCTGGTTCCACAGATACAGCCTTCATAAGTTGACACAAAATCACAGTTTTTCCGCCCGGTCGACCGGGCGGTTTCGTTTCGCCCGATCGGGCGAGACGAAAATTTCTCCAGAGTACAAGGCATGTTTGCCCGGTCAACCGGGCGAAAGTAGCTCCAAAAGTGCTTGCACACCCGACCGGGCGGCTCTGCCCGGTTGACCGGGCGGAATTTCATTTTTGTCGTAGTTTCAGAACAACGTCGCCCGACCGGGCGGTTTTTCCGGAAGGTTAATTTTTGCCTTTTTTAGCCGGTTTTGTAAAAACTATAAATATGTCTTCTCTCTCTCTCACCCGAGGAGGGCCTTTCTGACGTTATATTTTGTATTCTTAGGTTTAGCTTTAGTTTCCTTCTTCCTTTTCTCTCTAGTTTTTCATGGCAAACCCTAGTTTCTCTTTTCTTCATTAATTCATGAGTTTATAATTTTCATCTCTTTTCTTTCATTGATTTCTTTGATCATGCTTTTCTTTCTAGATTTAAATTTCTTTATTTATTTCATGATTGAGTAGTTTATATTCTAGGGTTTGGGAATCCATGTTTATATGCTATGATTCTTGATTGATATTTATTAATGGTTTGATTAGTTATTGATATCTCTAATTGATTAGTGTTTTTATTGTTAATCTTGCAATCTGATCAATTGTCTGATTAAATATTGCTAATATCGAGTCATAGATCGAGAGATAGTACTCTTTAGAGGTTTACCTACAATTAGCAAATCTGATTATGTTGAGTGACCGTACTAGCATATGTTGATTTGAGAGTGTTAAGGCCCGACCGTAGGATTAACATATGCTCTAGATATATGATTAATTGAATCATTGATGATATTTTGATAGATTATAGTTATGAACATGGTGAACCATTGCCCTAGATCCTTTTTAGTTTGATTTTCGTAGTTTGGTTAGTTTAGAACTTTAATTCAATTTTACTGATCTTGTTTAGTTTCTCTGTACTTTAGAAGCTAGATTAAAACGACCATCTCTCTGTGGATTCGACCCTACTTACCCTACTACATTGTTAGAAGGTTTTCAGGAATTATTTTTGACAGGTGTACGACAACCTATCAGACGTACTTTGCCATTTTTGGGCCAAGTAGGGAGCCTCCTAGCAAGGCCGAGGAGGGTGAGGTACCAACTCGGGGGCTAATGAGCCCTTCTCTGGCTACCCCGAGTTGGGCACTTGACGTACTCAGCCATTTTTGGGCCAAGTAGGGCGCCTCCTGGCAAGGCCGAGGAGGGTGAGGTACCAACTCGGGGGCTAATGAGCCCTTCTCTGGCTACCCCGAGTTGGGCACTTGACGTACTTAGCCATTTTTGGGCCAAGTAGGGCGCCTCCTGGCAAGGCCGAGGAGGGTGAGGTACCAACTCGGGGACTAATGAGCCCTACTCTGGTTACCCGGAGTTGGTCGTGGTAGTGCCTAGCCAAGTGCTGATTCCCCTGGCAAGGTCGAGAGGGGTGCGCACCAACTCGGGTGTTAGTACGTCCTTCTGTAGGAACTCCGAGTTGGTTAAGAATTGTTTAGCCATATATGGGCTAAATGTTTGAGCTTGTTGAAGTGAGCTGGATATTAGTCAAATCTTTGGGTGTTTGACCATTGACCGTTGACTGCTGACTTTTTGACTTTATACCTTGGTATTGGGCTTTTTGGTATTGAGGCTCTTTTTTATTGTAGGCCCATGCTTTTAGAAGCCCGTCTAGGGTGGTGCAGAGGTTGTCGCCACGCGGGGATGGAGAAAGAGCTATATAGAGGGGGAGAGAGTTATTTTTCCGTACTTGCAATCATTTGCGAATTCTCACTCTCTCTCTCTCTCTTCTTTCTCTCTCTAAGTTTCTCTATAGCTTGGTCCAGTCCCGAGTCCACGAGTACCCGTGCCTGTTACATTCCCGAGACCGAGAATTCCCGAGAAGGTACGCTCTTCCTAAGAGTAATTCTGTATTTCCTTGTTTGATATTTGAAATAGACGTCCATAGGATGGATCCCGAGTCTGATCCAAATGTCCCTCCTTCTCCTAAACTGTCGGAAGAGATTCGTGGGGTTGACAAGTTCTTAGTTAGTACCCGAGTCCCGTGTGAGGACCCATTGACCATTCCCGAGGCAGTTCCTTTACCCAACCCCTCGGATTCGCTGAGTGAGGAGGATGAGGGTGTAGTTCCAGGTCCCTGGGAAGTCTCTTTAGCCCATAGGCCATGTAGCACCAGCTATTTCGACCGTCTCATTTCTGACGGGATTGTTACCGTATCCGAAGAGGCTGACGAGGAAGCCCCTACTACTTCAGGTCAAGAGTACCCCCCTTTAGACCCCGAGGGCGGCCCCCATACCTACTTCCCCGAGGCTACGTTCATGAAGTATATGGAGCGGAACGCCAAGTATGTGGCGACCAAATTTTGGATTCAGGACCCGTTCTTTGTGATTCGGGCTAAGCATACCGACTCACTGGTGACTCCTCCGGTGGGGTGTGTGTCGGTATACCATCAGGGCATGCAGATGGACCTTAGATTCCCACTGCATCCTTTCATTAAGGAGCTTTTTAACGCCTACCAGCTGACGTTGACAAATCTTCTGCCCAACAGCTGGTTGTCCATAAATGGCTTCATCTCCATTTGTGACCTTCTCGGTGTAGCCCCGAGTATGCGCTTATGGCGCAATATCTTTACGTTGATGTTAGGGCCTGCTGATCTTCATGGCCCCGGGTGGTTCCGCTTCCAGTGTAGGGCAGGTTATAAAGTTGTCCGTGATGCCCCTTCGAATCAGAAAGGGTTTAGACGGATGTTCTATCATGTCTACACCAGTGGTGAGTGGGGAATTCCCATTCTTCCCCCCGATGAGGGACCTCGCTTTAGGCTCAACCAGACGGTCCCCGAAATGTCTCGGGAAGAGGCGGTGGTGGGAATTTATCTTTCCATGACCCCGAGGACGCTGACTGGTGCCCTGACCTATGTGCCCCAGAATTGGCTACCCACCCGCTATGAGATGCGGAATGAGATGTTCCTGGCGTCGGCGGGCTTGAGTTGTAGCTGTGACAAGGGTAATTCCCTTTCATCAGATGTATGAATTTCACTTTTTTGCTAAAGTTTTGACATTTCTTCTGTTTCAGCTATAGCCCGACACCGGCTTGATCCTGCAATGGCTGAGAGATTCGTCGACAGTGCTGCGCTAGCTTCGAAGATTCTGGATAAGCTCGATGCTGAGACTATATCTATCCCGCCTCCTTCAAAGGTAAACTAGGTCTGTCACTTTGCTTTAATTTGTATCCCATCTTAGTAACTAACTTCTTATACTTGCAGGATACCGACCCGAAGAAGGCGAAGAAGCCTCATGTGCGCTCCCGCAAGCTGAAGGGTGATACCGAGAAAGCCCAGGCCTTGGAGAAAGCGGCCTCCAAGGATTCTGAGAAGGCTTCTTCGAACGTTTCAACGGGCAGCAAGAGGAGGCCCGAGGACGAGTCTGGAGGTCCCCTTGAAGTTTTTGAGGAGCCTTTGTCCAAGCGACCCCGAGCTGATCAGGCGGGGTCTAGTGTTCCCTTCACAGCCTTACCAGGCCTCAGAAGTTGGCCCGCGTCAAGGGTGCCGTCAAGGCCGTCTATACGGATGCTGACGATCAGGCACTGCTGGCCCTTGGGCATGGGGAAGTCAATGCCTTTTACGAATCTTGGCTTGAGGTACATTACCCCGACTAAGTATTTTCGTATTTCCTTTCCTGCTTCTTCCCTGTAGACTAACTCTTTGCTTCTGTGTAAACCACTATCCGGATGACCTCGGTGATCAATCGTCGGGCTCAGTTTGAGGAGGGCGTGGTGGCCCTGACCAAGGAGGTGGACGGGCTAAAGTAGAAGGTCGCGGATCAGGAGGCTGAGATCCTAAGGCTGAACACCGACTTGGACGGTCAAAAGGCCACCTTTAAGGAGGCTAAGAAGGCCATTGCTGACATGGAGGCCTTGAAGGAGGCTAAAAAGTAAGTCCAGGCTTCCCTTGAGGCCGCCATTATTGAGCGCAACACCGCTCAGAAGAGCCTGGAGGATGTCAAGCTTCAGCTGGTGGAGGCACAGAAGAAAGCCAAGTCTTCCAAGCATAGCCTGAAGAAAGCCAAGGCTAAGCTAGAGAAGGTGCAGGCAGAATTTCTCCAAGAATGGAAGAGGTCTCCCGAGGGGTTGGCCTTTCTGGGGAAAATGGCCACCAACTCCTACCGCATGGCGGTTCGGGAGACGAAGGAGCGCCTCAAAGGAATCCTTGCCGGTCCCGACTCTGCCTTGAACTGGGATGACGTCGAAGCTGAGTTCGATCGTCGCATTGCCGAGGAGCAGACGGGAGATGCGGCCAAAGCCAAGGTTCCCTCCGTTACCCCAGTCTCGACAACCTCTCAGCCGGCTGTTGTCAATGCTGAGATGTCCACCCTTCAAACCTCTGCTACCGCTAGGATCGTACCGAGCCCTGTGGCCCCGACTACGGATGCTGCTGATCCCGAGGGCACCAACTCGGGTAAGAGTTCTGATGAGGAAGATGGGGCGGGCAGCACCGACAGCTCCCCCGACAAGGCTCTGGCTGCTTAGTTTTCCTTTCTTTAGTTCTGTACTTATGTTTCTAGGACTCTTGGGAGTTATGTTCCCGGGGCCTTTAGGTTGTATTATTCTATTTTAATGAGATTGCTTTACGTTTGCAGCATCTCCGAGTTTAATTTACCGAGTATAATATAACTGCTACGAATCAATTTGCAATTTCCCGAGTACAATTTTCAATTTTCCCAAGTACAATTTTGTTAGATGCAACTGCTGTGAACCAATTGTTTTCTTTCATTCATATTCCCGAGACTGTCAACTATGGGGTACAACTTACTGCCCCGAGTTCTGTCTTAACAAAATGAACTGTAGGCTCAAGTGTGGCCGAGTTCAAAAATCCCGCCAACTCTAATAGGGTACAACTTGTTGCCCCGAGTTGTGGTTTACAAAATGAGGCTCAAGTGTGGCCTAAGTTCAAGAAGTCCCGTCAACTCTGGTAGGGTGCAACTGGTTGCCCCGAGTTGTGGTTTACAAAATGAGGCTCAGGTGTGGCCTAAGTTCCTATTAAATGTAATACTTCTTCAGGTTGTCCGCATTCCAAGGTCGGGCCAGTGGGGTGCCTTCGGGTGATTCGAGTCGGCATGTTCCTGGCTTGATCACTTCTGTGACTCTGTAAGGTCCATCCCACTTAGGCCCTAGCTTGCCTTTTAGGTGTGTCAGCCTTGTGGCTTCGACCTTTCTGACAACCCAATCGCCTATATGAATTGGCCTAGCCCTCACCCTGAGGTTGAATTGCCTGGTTACCCGTTGCTTGTTGCGGATTGACTTGAGTAGCGCGTTACCCCGAGATTCAGGCAGTAAGTCCAGCTCGACTTTCTTCTCTTATTCATTCTTGTCATACTCGTAGAAGGTCATCCTTGGGGAAGGTATCCCAATCTCGACTGGAAGAACAACGTCACTGCCGTAGACTAAGCTGATGGGCGAATTGCCTGTTGCTTCTTTCACTGTTGTTCTCGCTGACCAGAGCACACCCGGGAGATCGTCGACCCAGGACCCCTTCGCTCCTTCCAGCGACTTCTTAATCCCATTCAGCAACACTTTGTTTGCGGCCTCAGCTTGGCCGTTGGTCCGGGGTCGGGAGACTGCTGAAAACCGTGTTTGAATCCCGAACCTGGAACAATAATCCCGGGTTGGCCCGCTGTTGAATTGTCTCCCGTTGTCTGATATGAGGGTCCTTGGGATCCCGAAGCGGGTGATGATGTTCCTCCAGATGAAATTTTGCACTTGCTTGTCTGTTATTGAAGCTAACGGTTCAGCCTCGACTCATTTGGTAAAGTAGTCGATGGCCACCAAGAGGAACCTTCTCTGCCCCGAGGCTGTCGGAAATGGTCCTATCAAATCCATCCCCCATTTATCAAACGGTAACACTCCTTGTATGGTTGTCAGGTGGTTGGTCGGGGCCCGAGGGATGTCTCCATGAAGCTGGCAGTTGGGGCACTTCTTCACTAAATCCATGGCGTTAGATTTCAATGTCGGCCAGTAGTACCCATCTCTCAGAGCTTTCCCGGCAATGGTCCTTGCCCCTTGATGGCTGCTGCACGCGCCCTCATGAATTTCCCAAAGGATGTAGTTGCCCTCGAACGGTGTAAGGCACTTCAGTAGTGGATGCGTGTAGGATTTTTTGTAGAGGACCCCTTCGTGCCAGACAAACCAAGCTGACTTTTTCTTTAAAGCTTCGGCCTCCTTTTCTCCCGAGGGCAGCACACCATCTCTGAGGAAGCTTATAATTTCTTCCATCCATGTATCGGTTCTGTTCAGGGTGTGGACCTAGAGTGAGTTAATACTTGGTTGATTTAGGACTTCCCAGATGATGGCTCGAGGGGTCAGCCCCTCGGCTGAACTTGCCATGCGGGCTAAAGCGTCGGCTTGCTGGTTCTCCGACCTCGGGAGGTGTTGTATCTTGAATGTGGACAACTTCTTGATGAGCTCCTGGGTTTTGTTGAGGTACATCCTTATGTTATCTTCCTTGGCCTCATACTCCCCCGAGACCTGTCCCACTATGAGCTGTGAATCTGACTTGGCCGTAACTGCATGTGCTCCCGAGTTAATGCAGATTTGGAGGCCTAGGATTAGAGCTTCGTATTCAGCCTCGTTATTTGAGGCCATAAAGTCGAACTTCACAGTGTACTCCATTTTATCCCCGACTGAGGGAATGATCACAAGCCCGGCTCCGCTGCCCGCTTTAGAAGCCGAACCATCCACTTGTAGCTCCCACAACTCCCCTTCCTCTAGGTCCAGGGGTCGGGAGCTGCATTCACTGATGAAATCCGCCAGTGCTTGTGCCTTGATAGCCCTTGACGGCTCATATTCCAACCCGAAGTCTGCCAACTGGTCCGCCCACTCGGTCATTCGAGTTGAATGATTCCTGCTTTCGATTACTTTCCTGATGGGTTGTCCGGTTAGGACCTTAATAGGGTGCGCCTGGAAATATGGCTTCAACTTCCTACTCGCCATTACCAGCGCTAAAGCCATCTTCTCAATCTGGTTGTACCTTGCTTCTGCTCCTCTATAAGCATGGCTGATGAAGTATACGGGATGCTGAGTTCCCTCTCTTTCTGCTACAAGTACCGCACTGAGGGCGTATTCTGATACCGAGAGGTAAATATAGAGAGCTTCTCCCGGCAAGGGTGATATGAGTTTGGGCAACGTTGCTAGGTGTTGTTTTAGCTGCTGGAAGGCTTGTTCCGCCTCATCATCCCAATCAAATTCTTTCCTTTTGAGTGCTTGAAAGAACAACAAGCTCTTGTCAGCTGAGCGAGACAAGAAGCGGCCCAGCGCTGCTAGGCACCCTTTTAGCCTTTGAACTTCTCTAACCTTCCTTGGTGAGGACATGTTTAAAACAGCGTTGATCTTGTCGGGGTTAGCCTCAATTCATCTTTCATCCACCAAGGGCCCGTGGCATTTCTCCCCTTTTACCCCGAACACACACTTCTTGGGATTTAACTTCATGCCATGGCGTCGTAGGATGTTCAGCGTTTCTGCCATATCCCCGACGTGATCAATTGCTTTTTTGCTCTTGACGATCATATCGTCTACGTAGACCTCAATGTTCCTCCCGAGTTGCTCCTCAAAGACCTTGTTGATTGTTCGCTGATAAGTAGCCCCTGCTTTTTTTAGCCCGAAGGGCATCATCTTGTAGCAGTATACACCTTGGGCTGTAACGAATGCTGTATGTATTCGGTCCTTTTTCGCCATCGGGATCTGGTGGTATCCCGCGTTGGCATCCATGAAGCTGAGCAACTCGTGACCAGCCGTTGAATCTACCAGCCTATCAATCTTTGGTAGCGGATGATTGTCCTTAGGGCATGCCTTGTTCAAGTCGGTGAAGTCGACGCACATGCGCCAAGCTCCATTAGCTTTTTTAACCAGAACAACATTGGCCAACCACTCTATGTATTGGCATTCTTCAATGATACCCGCCTCTAGCAGCTTTTTAACCTCTTCTGCTGCTGCTGCGTTTCTCTCGGGTCCGTGATGCCTGAGCTTCTGTTTGATGGGGCGGAATCCCTCTTTCATATTCAGTTCATGGGATGCGAACTTGGGATCCAGCCCTTGCATGTCTGTGGCGGAGTAAGCGAAAACGTCTTTGTATTCCCGCAAGGTGCTGACGAGTTTTTCCCTGATCTCGGGACTGAGGGTTTTGCCAATCCTTACTCCGTGCCCGAGGTCTTCGTCAAGCATTATCTCTTCATCCTCCTCGACCGGCTGGGGTCGTTCATACAGCTTTGGATTCTTTGAAAGGTAGACCCCAAGACCAGTGAGGGTGTCCACGGGGTCTTCCCTCTTTCTCTTCCTTGGCTTTTCTTCTGAAGTTGTTGCTTTAAAACTGTTTGTATAACACTCCCGGGCTGTTTGCTGATCTCCGTAGATCTTCCCGACTTGGCCTTCATCTGTTTCGTATTGCAGGAGTAGCTGGTATACCGAGATGGCTGCCTTTATTTTGTTCATGGTGGGCCTACCCATGATAGCGTTATAAGGAAGTGGGGTATCGACCATTAGGAAGTCGACTGGTAGGCTTCTTCCCTTACCCCTTTCCCCGAGTCTCACAGCCAATTTTACGAACCCGAGGGGGTACACGGATCCTCCCCCGAAGCCTATCAGCGGTTGACTGGTCGGGGTTACATCCCTCTCGGTATACTTCAGCTTCTGTAAATATTTTAGCGTGATGATGTCCGCTGATGAGCCGCTGTCGACCAAGATCCTCTTGACCCTTGAGTTGGCAATTTTCATCTCTATGACGAGGGGGTCGTCATGGGGGGTATGTACTTACCGGTCAGGCTCCCTAAACGTCATGACGGGACATCCCGCCTTCGTTGGCTCAATTTCTAAGACATGTTGCTTCATTGCGTGCAAGTGAGCTTTGCGGGCTCGGCTGGTTAATCCACCCGAGGCATGTCCCCCTGCTATTACCCCGACATACCCGTCGGTGTTGTCACTGTCATTTTTTCCTTCCTTCTCCTTCCCGTTCTCTTCCCGAGAGTGCTTGATGTATCTGTTCAACTTTCCTTGATCAGCCAAGTGATCCAAGGCCTTCTTCAATTCCCGATAGTCTTTAGTGGTGTGCCCACATTCTCGGTGATATTCACACCACAGTCGTTGATCCCTTCTATCCTTTGAGGTCCTTATGGGGGGAGGGATAGGTAATACCAACTTGTGTTTCAGATCTAAGTAGATCTCACGCCGATTTATGTTGAAGCGGGGGTCGTTCCCATTATCTGTAGTTCTCGGGAGGAGTTGTTGATTACTTTTGTTAGATTCCCGGTAAGGGGTTTCTTCCTTTCTTTTCTTTGACTTCTCGGTAACAGGCTTGCAAATGTCCGAGGCTTGAATGAATTTCTGGGCCCGACTCATGGCCTCAGTGAATGTGGTGACTTCATTTTCGGCTAAGGACCACCTAAACTTGCCCGGCCAGAGTCCCGACATCAAGGCGGTGAAGGCTACCCCGTCTTGGAGATCGGAGATCTTTAGGGACTCTTCATTGAACCGTTTAATATAGTCTACTAGACTTTCGTGATCATGTTGTTTGACTGACATCAAATGAATGCTTGTCTTCTTGTGCAGACGCCCGGCAATGAAATGTTGGTGGAATAGCGCTTCTAACACAGAAAAGTTTGTGATTATGCCAGGAGAGAGCCCTGAGAACCAGCTAAGTGCTAAGCCCTTGAGAATCGTCGGGAAGTAACGACACCAAGCGGCTTCGCATCCGGTTTGTACACTCATCTGGGCCTTATAGGCCGCCATGTGATCGTCAGGATCGTTGTTTCCCGAGTACTGCTCGATCAGTGGAACTTTAACCTTGCTTGGGTTAGGGACTTCCATGATCTCCCGACTAAAGGGTGTCATGAAGTTCAGTACCACTCTGTTGACCAAGACGGGACTCCTGTTTCGCGGGGGTCTCGAATCTCCTTCACACTCGGTCCTGGTCTTTTTGGACCCGAGAGGGGATGATTCCTCCCCCCTTCGAGGAGTCCGAGACTGAGCTTGCTCTTCTTGGCGGACCTTCTCCTGGTTGGCCTTCCTCTTGTCGTTAAGTAGGTTCCGAGCGTCCTGCTCCAGCCGACGCCTACGATTCTCCTCAATGATCCGTCGGGCATCGGAATTTGGGGTTCTATGAGAATTGGCCTGTCGGGATCTCTCTCCTCCCACTCGTTGCCCGCCTCGGTTAGGGGCTTGAGTGTTTGGATCACCCCGATTCCGAGGCTCTCTCTGGTTCAACTCTCGGGGTACCCCTTGGTTGAGTTGGGGGATTCCCGCTATGAGTTCCTGCAAGCTGTGTTGCATATTCTCGTTCAACTGCTGAGCTATCCTTTCTATGTCCACCATGGTGATGGGAGGTGGATCATGTTGGTATTGTTTCCGGGGAACATTGTGTTCCTCGTTACGAGGAGTAGATCCCTCATCATCAATGGCAAGTGACTCGACCAGCACATTGTGTTGCTGGGACTGAATCGGGGCCGGTTGGGGCTGATGTGAAGTTCGGGTTGTTTTCCTTCGGGGTGCCATGTTACTCGGTACGTAGCTTTGAGATGTAGTTTCCCCACAGACGGCGCCAAACTGTTTCTGCCTAGAAACTAGTCAAATGAATTAAGTGTGTTTAGAGAGGTTAAAATCCCGAGTTGGAGTATAATCCCGAGTTTTGTCACTTGTAGTCCTGCAAAACAAGGAAACCTAGCCCGGGGGTGTTCCCGGGAAAGCCCCTCCGACGCTCAAGTCAGTTGAGATTGAGGTAGAGAGAGAAAGTGAGTAATTGTAGAGAGAGATGCTCTGGTTTTGTTAGGTGAGAATTGAATACCTGCTCATTAATTGGGCTTGCTGCTTTTATAATGTTGGGGATTTCCCAGACAGGAAACTCTATTGGGGAACATCCATGTCTGTAGGAAACCTGTCTCCCTTTTATGGTAAAGTTTATTTTCTGCCTAAAGAACTGATGGACCTCTTGGGGGCATGCAGATCCGACCTTTCAGGTGGGCTTTGCTTAACCTTGTTGGACCAAATCATAGGTCCAAACAGAAGTGATATTTAATCTCAAAGGGATGTGCATTAGGGAATTTTCATTGCATCGATCTAAACAAAGCTTCCTAGGACAAATGATACAAATGATGGTGGAGGGGTCTAGGCTACTTCTTAGTTGAATATGTAATCATTAAGTCTGATATATGCCTCATATGGCCCGTTAATTTCAAGCTTAAAAGAAGGAGAGACAACCTCAGCTCCCCCAGCCAGTTGTGAAATGAAAGTGGTTAATTCATAAAAAGCATTGTCCCAATATCTCACCCACACAATCAATGCACATGAAAACAACAATTGACACACTTTCATGTTGCATCTCATATTATGTTATTGTTTGGTTGAGACTATACTTTCATCGAAGGGGTTGCCAGCCATAATTCCGAATTAGTCAACTTGTTCAAGCAATTGATGGCAATCATTAGGTTGGATAATTAGATCCATATTTTTCTGTTATGATTTGAGTCACTGTTATAATGGATATATCTTTTAATGTATGATTTCTTTATATGTTGCCAAACTTAAGATGGTTCAGAATAAAGTCTTCCAATCAATGACATGTATAGGTACACATTACCTAACATTGTTGCATTAAACTATACTTATGTTTCATATACTTGGTGCTTGTTTGGCATAATATAGAAAGTGATTTTTCTTACGAAGTTGGTTTTCACATGAAATTGTTTTTTCTAAGAAATATATAATCTCTTTTTATATTGATCATAGAAAGTTTAATTTTTTATGGGAATTTTCACTTGTCTAGAGGACCTAAGTAAGTTATATTGTGGGAGATAGAATATTCTAGGAATTTTTAATTCCCATGTGTTTGCCAACCAAACAATACCACCTTCTTTACAGTGACTCGTCTTACGCATGGGTTAAATATTTTTTATTATAAATAAACAAACAAATATATATATATATATATGCAGGATCACATGAGAATGCCTCCTTACATGATAAATGAGAATGAATCTCAACCACACGATTAGATTAGAGTTACAACACTTGTTCATTAGAGTTATACCCTCGAAAAAACTTTGAGCCCAAAAAAAAAAATCCTAAATTTTTTTTTGCTAATATTTTTTTTTGGAGTTACATCATTTTTTCATTAGATTTACATCACTTGTTCATTAGAGTTATAGCGCGTGAAATCCATTCTCATTTCTCATGTAAGTATGCATTCTCATATGAACTCACTTTAAAAAAATAATATATAAAAAAAATATAATAATATATATATATATATATATATATATATATATATATATATATATATATATATATATATATATATATATATATATATATTTATTTATTTATTTATAGAAAGATTATATAATTTTAATAAGTTCAAAAGTAATTAAAATATACAACAATTCGTCGAAAATCCATATAATTAAGACATTAAATATGATTAGTTGGATCCAAATATATACTTAACAAGTAATGGTTTAAAAATTTTGGAACAGGAATTAGATTCAGTTATGAACAAGTCCGAAAAGTTGGATCCATAATCAGTCCGAGCAATATTGTTTCGATTTCAGATCAGATGGATCTTCAATGGTTTCAAGTACAAAATCAAGTACCAAATATTTTAGCTCACATCAGTTATCTATCTCCTATCATATGAACAATACGATGAAAAAATGTGATAATAAATGATAATCTAACAACTTATCTTTTTCCTTTTTAGAATTAAAGATTGATTTATTAATTATAAAGACACACGTCATCTACAATAAATATCAATGTTAAACGCATAAAAATATAAGCAGATCAAAATAAAATATATCCATATAAAACGAAGTTAAGAAAAATAAAGATTTAACTATTCTGCCAAACCTCTAACACATTGCTGTTTGATACAACCTTCCATGTCTAATGGTCTGCGGTAGTTTTGAGGAAAATGAATCTTAGTAATATAGGAAAATACTCCATATTGCTGTGACCAAATAAACTAAGTTCAGATAAATCCGGTTCAACAAATTTTAATGAAGAAAACACACCTTAAATAATTGAATCTTTAAAAAGAATATTTTCCCTGTTTTGAAATAAATGAAACACATATCTCAAAAAGCTGTCACATAAAATAGTGAAATGTTCTCTTTGGTGATAATATTCTAGTTTCAATTTGGTGATAAGACAGGTAGACTACGTGAGGAAGAAAAGAAAAAAAACAATTTTGATACATCTTTTTTGTTCAATGATAAGTTATGAAAACGCTTTATTATCAAACACTCAAACAAGGGCCATACCTATATTTTTAAGGCGCGAACTACCAATAACTAATACTATTTTAACTCACAGGATTAGTTAAGTGGGGCCTCATTAAAATTAATTAAGTAAATTCAATGATAATTTGGCTACATTATTTATGATTGTGGACAAGGCATAAAACCGACATGTATTGTCACGGGGGCTGACATCACCCCCTGGTTAAAGGGCAAACCAAATCCATGAAGATCTTCTCAAGCCCCCCCCCTATTTTTTTTTAATTTTCATCCTTAATTTATTTATTTTTGCCCCCAAAAACAAATTAACTATCCATATATTTCCCTCTATTTTTTAATACTTGCAGCGTTTTTTATTACTACCTACAATGTTGATATTATTAGCAACTAGCTTTATATGAACGATATGCGTGTGAAGTCGAAATATGAGTGATAAATTGATAATTGCTTTGTAATTTGTAAATTGGTTTTCACCTTTTTTTTTTAACTAAAAGAGTGACAGGTGTTGTAGTTTTCTTTTATAATTAGAGGTATATTGGTAAAAAAAAATTGGATATCAAAATTCTCAAGAGTTCCTATGTATACATATTCTAATCTCTTCTCTCTCTTCTACCAAGGACCCTTGGTCCAATGGTATGGCTTCCTATCTCCCACATGGGAGACCAAGGCTTAAATCTTGGTGGAAGCAAAATTTCAATATTGTTGGGGGGTGTGGGGGCTTTGGGGCTCCTGGGTGAGTGGCGCGATGCGCGGCCGGAGGAATTTAATCTTACCACTGGCGGGTTTTAGAAAGGGCCCAAAAAAAAAAAAAAAAAAATTCTAATCTCTTCTATTTGGTTCGTGTGCATATTTTGATGTTGCGAGTATTAAAAATGAAAGAAATATAAAAATTATGGAATTTTTTCCCTGAATAATTATGCTTTTCTTTCTCTAGTTTCTGACTGACACACTTTCCTTCTCCTCTGTTCATCAGTAAAACCTCCTGCACCTGCTTCTGAAAACAAACACTGAAAAGGGTGCAGTCTCTTTCATCATCAGTGTTAAAAAGCCAAAAAATACGAAACTATAAAAAAATGATAATAATACTTTCCTTTTTTTGTTACAAAAATGAAATTGAAATTTCCTTCAAATAATCCAAGATAGAAAAGAAACTTTAACAGTTAAATTTCTTTCCTTTTTATTTTTTGTGGGTTTTGATTCTTGAAATCTTTGTGGATGATTTGGTATAACTTTTCCCCACTTTGAATGATTGAGATAATAATGTGCGCCAATCTTCTCAGCAAATGCTCTCCACCCAGTAGAAGAAGAGAGGAGAGAGAAAATTAGTGAGGTAAAAAAAAGGCTAGAAAAACCCTCATCCTCCATTTTTTTTTTTACAAAAGTTTGTTTCTTTCTTGTTCAAAATTGATGATTGATTTCAGTTGCCAGTTGGGTATTTTTGTTTGTCATGAAATTGAAGTGGGTCTTATCTGATTTTTTCATATGGGTAATGGGTTTGTTTTAGTAGTAAAGAAAAATGATTAAGCTCTTCTTCTTTTAACTACTTTAGTACTGTCAGATAAGAGAGAAATTGTACTGCTGAAGAAAGTAAAGTTTTTTAGGGGATAAGACAACTTCCTTTTCTTCTTCCTAATTGATGATGGGTTCATTAAATATTGTATGAATGCAATTGGGTTTTTTTTTTTTGGGTTGATTTGAGTAATTTTTTGGTTTTAACATCACTATGTTGTTGTTAAGTAACATGTATGTTCTTCATGTGTTTGAAATAATGCTTCAGGAAGCAGTACATTAGACAAGAACAGATCTTAGGTTTCTGGGTCATTGTAAAGTCATCAATTTGGTGAAAAGTGTGGTTGTTTTGAAGAAAATTACTCAAAATGTCTATAAATGGAAACCACTCTACTTCAAATGGCAAATTTAAGATGAAGAAAGTAAAGGATTCAATGCATGGATCTGGTGGTGTGTTGAAGTGGAAAGGGAAGTTTACAATGTTGCTTCATGTGGTTTTTGTTGTTGGGATAAGTTGGTTCTTCTATGGTTTGACTAGTTGGCTCACAAATTCACAGAACAAGATTTTGCTCTGTGGTGATTTCAAGAATCTATTGTTTAGGGATTTTTTCGATTCGAGCGCGTACCAGCTTCATGGTTTTTCTGATCAGGTAAAATCTTTGTAACAAGAATCTTTTGATGCAATTATAATCTTCATGGTAAATTTAATTTAAGAAAGTAAACTAGTTCTTTTGTTAGTTGTGTAGCCTAAATTTGGCGGTTCTGATGATGACTTGGGCTACTGTAGTAATATTATCATGCTGCTGAAACTTGCTGTTTAGTTTGATTTTTGATGTTATTGCTTATGGAATTACTTATCCAAAAAGGTTAATAAGTTGATGGGCAGAATTTGAGGGAGTGAAAATTGATATTCAATTATTTGAACAGGGCAACTAGGATTAGAACTTAGGATTCTTGATTGTTGTAGTGTTTATAACATGTCAGTTTTGGTCATAAGTAATGTGACAATGAAAACCCGAATTATGATTTATCATCACTTAGAAGTATTTGGAGTGAAACATGTGAGAGAGACACAGAGTAGTTTGGTTCTTGTGCTGCTTGCAGATAGGATAACCCTCATAAAGGAAAGGGGGAGGCGAAGGGATTGCTCTGTGTTAGTGTGATTGTATTGAAGCCTTACTTTTGGAATCATCTATAAAACAACTCAAATTTAAGAAAACCATTATTAAGTTTTCACTCACCTTCTGCTCAAATATTTCTTGTGTTGGTGCCAAAGGGTGGTTAGTAAAAGAAAACCATTATGTAGGTTTATCAGGTAACTCCTAAAGATGAAGTTATACCAGCCTTAGCTTTGGAAAACACTACTAGTGCTTTTTCTGTAATCCTAGCTGTTATATGAAATGAAATTTATGTCCTTGTCATTCCATAAGACCATCACTACAGTAGTAAAGCATTCAGTGTTTGCTGAGTAAAAGTTTTATTGTTCTTGACTTGTGTTCAGGGGACCTCTGTACAATCAAATATAGCTTATGACGCAACAGAAGATGGCTGTAGGTCTTATTGTTTTTGGTCAACAAGGACCTGTTGGTGGGTGCTTATAGGTATGATGGTAATGAGTTTGAGGATCTCATATTTTCGCTTTAAGACATGGAGTAAACAGCAGTTCTCATTACCCCAGCCTCAGCAACTGCAACAGCAGCAGCTTATGCAGCATAAGCTTCCTTTGCAAATCCAGAGTCCAGCTAAAACTGCTACAAAGTGGCAAAAGAAGCTCCTATTACTGTTTGTTCTAGCTATGGTGGTTGTATCAATTTGGATATTCTATCATTTTTACCAAGACACTGTTTTCAGAAGAAAAGAAACGCTATCTAATATGTGTGATGAGCGAGCCAGAATGCTACAGGATCAGTTCAATGTGGGCCTGAATCATGTCCATGCGTTAGCCATTTTGGTTTCTACTTTTCACCATGGAAAAAGTCCTTCTGCTATGGATCAGGTAATTGTTTACCTAATGTGCTCTTCAAGTTGCTTGTTCTTGCTATGATATGGGGAGACTATCCAAGCAAGTAAAAAACTCCCTCATTCTAGAATTGATTGTCACATTGTCAAACCTCTCATAATTAGGATTCATAAGAATTTCACTTTATTACTATTATGATTGTTGTCTCCTTCCCATCTTCTCTTCATCATTCCACTTATGTGAGGGTATGTTTGGAATCAAACCGTAATCTATTCTATCATATTAAATATGGAAGATATATGTGGACTCTTTACCTTCTGTTGATTGTTGAAGTATATCTTATATTCTGCTGGTTGTGCAGAAAACATTTGAAGAATATACTGAGAGAACTGCTTTTGAGAGGCCACTCACCAGTGGTGTTGCCTATGCATTGAAAGTTACTCACTCTGAGAGGGAGCAATTTGAAAAGAGCCAGGGATGGACTATAAAGAAAATGGAGAATGGGGATCAGACTCTCGTACAAGACTTTGATCCTACAAAGATGGATCCTGCACCCATTCAAGATGAATATGCACCAGTTATATTTTGTCAAAGGACAGTAGCTCATATTGTCTCTATAGACATGATGTCAGGAAAGGTACATTGCTCTCCAATTTATTTAAGCTATTTTGGTGCATGTTTAGTTTATCTATATATATCACTCCCCCGGTATGTCAACATGTGATAGAAAATGATGAGAGAATTGAGCTTCACTTCTATGGCTTAGGGAAAGAGTTTAGGATATATAAAATATTTAATAGTGTAACTAGGAAGCTGGATAAAACCCAAAATGAAAAGGAAACTATAAACTGTGTATCCTAGGACACGAAGTGGCACAGGAAGTAAGAATAACAGCATGTCGGTCTGAAGTTGTTTCGTGAGAAACAGAAGCTCGAAGCAGCGACATGCCTTTGTGGCTAATGGAACTACTGTGCAGACCTCGTACACATCTAACAGCTCCAACATCATCAAGTTTGGAATAGTACCTGGTACTTTGGTTGTTGAGCAGCTGCAGCTTTCAATGCAGGACATTTCACTTTTGATACTAGCATCTTTGTTATTAGTTGGAACCTCTGTTACTAATAATCTCCTATCACCTTGCCACAATTGTGCTGCACACAAATCTGACACCACAAATAGAAATCGGTACTTGTGTACTTAGAAAAGCGTTATGTATCAATTTGGATACTTAGTTCACGCATCTTTCTCCTGAAAAACCCTTGAACTTATCTGAATTGAACTTTTATGAACTTATTTGATGTGATATGAAGTTAACTTACCTGCCCATCTTGTTTTCTGAACATATTTATTCCATATTATACGTAAGTTGTAAAGAGTAGGACACTAGGACCTCATAATTGGTTTAGTACTTTTAGTCTGGGAAACTGTGATTGAAAACTCTCCGAATTTAGGATGTGTAAACGGGCATTGATCTCTGGAACATAAAGTTCAAGTTTCTATTTCTCTCATTACCAGTAAAGTCAGGAATTGGGAGTCATCAGAGACATCTACATCTGACACGTGGTAGTGTCTATTCCAATCACTATTGATACAATTAACTGTATATCTGCAGGAAGATCGTGACAATATTCTGCGAGCCAGGGCAACTGGAAAGGGTGTCTTGACTTCTCCATTCAAGCTACTCAAATCTAATCACCTGGGAGTGGTACTTACTTTTGCTGTCTATGACCGAGAGCTTCCACCAGATGCCACTCCAAAGCAGCGCATAGCAGCAACTGTGGGGTAATGTTTATTTTTAACCCAATCTTGTAGCCTCCTATATTTTTCAACCACACATGAAAATATAGGATTTTTCACTGTTCTAGGTATCTTGGTGCATCTTATGACCTCCGGTCACTAGTGGAAAAGATTCTGCAACAACTTGCCAGCAAACAAACAATTGTTGTGAATGTCTATGACACAACAAATTTAACGGCACCAATAAACATGTACGGAACTGATGTTATAGACACAGGTTTTTTGCGTGTCAGCAGTCTTGATTTTGGGGATCCTACCCGGAAGCATGAGATGCATTGCAGGTAATGTATATAGGCTGACCATATTTCATGTCATAAATTCACCCGGGGAAAAAAAGAAAGACTTCACTTTTAGTATACATGTGCTAACTGGAGCTGTGTTGATTTTTCCTCTTCTCCCCCCCCTGTTGTAGGTTCAAAATCCGGCCACCTCCTCCTTGGACAGCAATATTGTCTGCAGGTGGAGTCCTGACAATTTCCTTGCTCTTAAGTCATATTCTTCATGCAGCTATCAATAGAATTGTTAAAGTAGAGGAAGACTGCCAAAAAATGACGGTGCTAAAAGCTCGTGCCGAAGCTGCTGATGTTGCAAAATCTCAGGTGAGTTTCATATTTAACTCAAGTTTACTCTTTATGAGCTTAGCAGCTGTTTTTTTTTTCCTTCTAAAAATTGAATAAGAAATTGTTTGAGGTAATATTTGTGTCCATTATCGACTTATGGTTGGTTGCAATTTTCCCTTTTTCTTTGTGCAGTTCCTTGCTACTGTGTCCCATGAAATAAGAACTCCCATGAATGGTGTTCTAGGTGAGGCTGTGACTGCTTTTTGAATATTTTCTATGTTTATTTAGATGTTATATTATTTTTGTTCTGAATTATGGCCCTGGTTTTCAGGTATGCTGCAAATGCTGATGGATACTGATCTGGATGCTGATCAGCTTGATTATGCCCGTACAGCTCATAGAAGCGGGAACGAACTCATCTCCATCATTAATGAGGTTCTTGATCAGGCCAAAATAGAATCAGGCAGGCTTGAGCTTGAAGCAGTACCATTTGATTTGCGTGTGATTCTAGACAATGTTGTTTCACTATTCTCGGATAAGTCTCATGAAAAAGAAATTGAAGTATGATCAATGACTTCACAATGTGGATTTTAATTTCTTTTTTCAACTTTTATTGTGTGTGTTTGGTAAATTGATGCCTCATTTTAATTTTCATATCCGACCATTTCAGTTGGCTGTATATGTATCCAACAAGGTGCCTGAAGTTGTGGTTGGAGACCCTGGGCGATTCCGGCAGATAATTACCAATCTTGTTGGTAATTCTGTGAAGGTTAGTTTGTCAGAATTATTTGTTGATTATGTCTCTGAATGTTAGTTTGTTAGAATTATTGTTAATTTATTCTCCTCCATTATAGAGTCTGGACAATTAGTAGTTTTAGACTTCATGGTCTTAATTTGGCCTGGTATGGGAATTATGTGATGGTACCAATAGATTCTTTTAGCCGAGCCCACATTAATTGGACATATGTGGTTCAAGAATGTATCATTCAGTGAAGGCTTCACATCTTTTGGATGGAGCATGTGTCCAGCTTTGCATTTCTTGAGCTAATTTATTTTATTCTCTACTGTGCTGTCTCCACAAACCTTTTGTGTAGTCTAGATTCTAAAGGAAAAAAATTACTAATGTGCACCTTTTGTTGTTCTTGCATCTCATAAACATGTGTGAATTATGTAGCACATGTATAATTCTTGGTGTAGTCATTGTGCTTTTTCAATGTGACAGTTTGAATATAATATCAGTGGAGGAAGTAGAGATGTGAGATTTTTAATTTTGAGATGCAGAAAATACAATGTGGTACTTCCATACAGTACCAAATAAAATTTCTCATATTGGGAAGATTAATTTTTGTCCAATTTGGAGGTCTGAAGCTTAAGTAAGGGAGCAGCTTTGCACAATAACCAATGATGTGTATTAGTTGTCGAATTTGAAGAAATTTTAGAGACTATTGATTTTAAAAAATACCTCTTCATTAGTTTGTTTGAGCACAAGTATTTCATTAGACAGGATAGATATGGTTTGTATGGTGATGTGAGGTTTTCAAAATCGCGAAGTTCTGAATATATCCTTGATAATAATATGGCTCATTGGAACCATGGTAGTAATTTTAGATATTATAAATCCAAAATTTGCAGCGCTACTGAACTTTGGGTGAGAATACAAATTTTTTTCCTTGTAATCTTTGTTTTTTTCCTCTTTTTGTTTTTAATTCTAGCAAACTACCTCAATATGTTTTCTTGAACGGGGTGAAGGTTGTATCTCTTTGTAGTTGTTGCGTTTGTGGCCTTAAATTACCGCAATTCTGTACCCACCTACAAGAGGCCAGTTAAAAGTTAAGATAGCGTCCTTGTGCTCATCTTAGGAAAATTTAGAGCAATTTCGTGGATATAAAAGCAATAAACTTCCTCCTTTTATTATTGCAACATTTCCCTTATTTGGAAGTTTCATACTAATTGCAACATTTCTTAATTTGACTATGTTTTCTCTCTATCTCTCTCCTTATCACATGGGTCCCTTTTTCATCTCTCTCTCTCATCTCCTTAAAAATATGCAACCCCTACATGTTTCAATTATTAAAGAACGGAGGAAGTACCTTTTTTTAGAAAGGGGATGGAAAAAATTATTTCCTTATATAACTTGTAGCCTAATGGGTTTTTATTTCTGAGATTAAACTGTTTGTGATCTTCTCTATTGACGAACTGTTTCTTCTACCTGCAGTTTACAAATGATAAGGGGCATATTTTTGTTTCTGTTCATTTGGCTGATGAAATGAGGGCGCCATCTGATATGATGGATGAAGTGCTGAGGCAAGGACTAAATCCATTGAAAGATGGATCTGAACGGAATACGTTGAGTGGTTATCCTATTGTCGACAGATGGAGAAGTTGGGCAAACTTTAAACAGTTAGGTGGTAAAGAAAGTCTTGAGAATTCTGAGTTGATCAAATTAATAGTGACAGTAGAGGATACAGGAGAAGGAATTCCTCATGATGCACAGAGCCGCATATTCACACCATTCATGCAGGCTGACAGTTCCACTTCGCGACACTATGGAGGGACTGGAATAGGATTGAGTATAAGCAAATGCTTAGTAGACCTTATGGGAGGAGAAATTGGATTTGTAAGCGAGCGTGGTGTTGGAAGTACCTTTTCCTTTACTGCTCCTCTCATGAGAGGAGAATTAGACTCGCTAGACGCAAAATGGCGCACACATGAATCATCTATTTCGGAGTTGAAGGGATTGAGAGCTTTGGTTATTGATAAAAGAAGCATTCGAGCTGAGGTCACACGATATCATCTTCAGAGACTGGGGATATCTGTTGACACAGTTTTCAGCCTTCAGTCTTCTTTCTCATTTGTTTCTAACATTCCATATACGAGGTAAGTGTTCATTTTTTATCCCCTTGCAAAGTAGTTTGTTTTGGTAGTTATGTTGATAAGATTTGTGTTGTGTGATAATGATGATCAGGCAGCTCCTATATCATACACAAAAAAGAAGAAAAAGAGAGGAGATAGCTTTTACTTAAATCCTTTTGGGATCTTATATGCCATAGATCTCATGATGTTCATACCTGGGTTTTAACTCAGGGAAATAAAATTTAATCTAATATCAGGTTAACCAACTTTTCTTATCAAAAAAATAGAAAAAGGTTGACCAACTTTCTGTTCTTGTGCTTTAGTGCTAAAAGTTGAAAGATACTCCTCTTGTATCATTGATGATCATAATTAGAACTCCGCAGAAAATATTTGAATTGCTCCCTGCTAATGTATGGTGCTCATCATGCAGTGCTTCAGCACCACTATCCATGCTTCTCATTCACAGGGAGGTATGGGAAAAGGAGTCTGTTATTGAGCTTCATCGCCTGCTTAAAGATGCAATGTCAAAAAGTTCTACAGATAGAGTGCCCAAGTTATTTTTGTTGGCCAATTCAATGAATACTTCTGAGCGGAGTGAGCTTAAATCATCTCATTTGGTTGATGGTATAGTCGCAAAGCCTTTAAGGTTGAGTGTCTTAAGTGAATGCTTCCATGAAGCCTTTGCAAATGGGAGGAAGAGGCAATTGTATAGAGCGAAACCTGCCAGTTTTGGATGTTTACTTAAAGGAAAACAAATTTTGGTGGTTGATGATAATGCTGTTAATCGTAAAGTGGCGGAAGGAGCTCTAAAAAAATATGGAGCTATTGTTACCTGTGTAGACAGTGGGAAGGCTGCTGTAAATAAGCTGAAGGTACCCCATAACTTTGATGCTTGCTTCATGGATCTGCAAATGCCAGAGATGGATGGGTAATGTTTCTTGGCCTTTTCCCTGTGATTCTTGGTCTATGCCAACTTATCTCTACTACTCCCTCCGTTTTTTTTTTTATTTACTCACTTCACTTTGAGGATAACCAAGGAGAAAGTCCAAAAGTGTGAGAGAGAAACTGAAAAGTATGAGAAACTAAAAAGGTGGAGAGAGAAATTATAAAGTGGGTTTATTAAATTAAAAAGTGGAACACATGGGTGGAAAAAGTGGAGAAAATAGATGGGACATGTTACTAAAAATAGAAAAAAGCAACAGTGTAGATTATAAAGAAACAGATCAAAAATGAAATTGTGTAGATTAAAAAGAAACGTATGGAGTAATATTCTAAACTTAAAAAGTATAATATCTATTATTAAGGTCTTGTCTGATTTGTATCTTTGTGTTTGTCCTCTGTCTAGGTTTGAAGCTACAAGGCAAATTCGTCAGAAGGAAAATGAGTTCAATGAGAAACTTGATTCTGGGGAAGTTTCACTGGAGTCATTTCCTAATATGACATGTTGGCACACTCCAATATTGGCGATGACAGCGGATGTAATTCAAGCCACCCATGAAGAGTGCCGCAAGTGTGGCATGGATGGTTACGTGTCCAAGCCATTCGCAGAAGAGCAGCTTTATTCAGCAGTGGCTTGCCACTTTAAGTCCAGATGACAGTGTGCTAATAACTCTTCAAACAGTTAAATCATTTCGATGCAGCTGAGTGTAATCCTCACCCACGCAACACCCCACAGGGTTTTGATCATTTAATCTTCCAGTGCAGAAGGTAACAATTATGACTAAATTCATAAGTTAAACTTCAAATTACTCTATTTATCATACCATGAAAGTTTTATGTACTCTCTTCGTAGTACTTTCCTAATATCAGAGATGAGAAGGGATTCTATACTATGACTTTTATCATTGTCTTCCATGTCCTCACTAATGTTTTCTGTCGCTCATAGGTATTCAGGCTCATAGAATGATGGAATTCATAACTCTGGTATAGATTCACACTGCTGATGGAACTAAATCAACTGGCTGAAGACTCGTGAACACATCGTGGCATGTTAATCACAACAGGGAACTTGTGAGATGATTCTGTATATATATCTGATTGGTAGTAGGTTGCTAGGTGCTTCATTCAATCATGTCTCTTATGTACATTAAAGAAAAATGGTGGACACATTTGTTGAAATCTTTAGTATTGTACTTTCGGAATTGCATGTATAGCTATTGAGTTGGACAACGGTGGGTTAGATTAGATAGTTGTTAAGTAGGAAGTCTATAACATAGGAGCATTTGATGCTAATGGTCACTTGATTACGTTCCGAGACTGCTTAAGATGCATTTGATGTAAACAAAATGGAAATGTTAATCCAATGTAAGTAATTATTTCTTTGTTTCTCAGGTCTTTATTAAGTATCATGCATTTGGATTATGTACACCTTCTTTTTCCTTTTAGAATTTGTGTTGGTTGTTAGTTGTTTGGTTGATTGTATTTAGCTGTTTTTACCAGTTCTTGTGATTCAGAATAAGAACTGGTGGGCATGTGGCAGGCAAGATAATCAAAGATGTGATTCGCCCATGTGAATATATATTAGTTGGAGATACATGTGTGAATCATGAAGCAAAGAAGCATGTGCAGCTAATAATAATTTTCTCGCAATGTCAATGCTGAAAGTACAGCTGATAAACCATGTGCATGTCGTATTAAGTGTTAATTAGCCAAGTAAAAAGAAATTGTTGTCTAATGTTTTTTTTTTTTCTTGTTTTAGTTAATGGATATAATACATGCAAATATGCAATGGTAGGTGATAACTACATTATCCAATGGTTGTTAAAGGTAATATGTAATAATATAACTACCTTATCCAATGGATTCTATCTAATTAATTAGTTTCTTCATAATTAGTGACATGTTTTTGGGGATGAAGAGATAAGATACATAAGCTTATGTGTGATTGAGGATGCAAAATAATATGATGATGAGATCATGCTCCTCCCTTTGTCCTCAATCAAATCTGCAATTTGGTGCATTGAGATTGTTTAATTAACTCTGGATAAAATAAAAAAAAGATTGTTTAATTAACTTGTACACAAACTTGATGTTGAGTTATTAGTTGTGGATGCAACAACTGTGGCGATTGGCTAGCCACCCGACAACGACAAGAGAAGAATAAGTTAGACAACTACATCAAAATCAATGGCCACCACCATAAGAACAAAAATTTCGACGGTTTTATCACCAAATGCCCCTGAGTGATTTTTTTCCCACCAATACCCCAACACTTTTTAGAATTCTCCATATACTCCTAAATTTTGTACAATACATCAGAATGCCTTGATGACTAATGACGGTTGATTCCTTAGTCATTAACCTCTAATTAACCTAAGTAACAAACTAAGCCTTAATTACCCTACCTTAATCTCTCTCCTTCCTTCCTCTCTTCCACCATAACTGTCCTCCTCTTCTTTCTCTCTCCATCCAAACCCCTTCACCTCCGAGCCATGGATGGTTCAGGTTAGCTTGTGGCTTGGGTTGGGAGAAACTATTAGGGTAGTTTGCAAGGCTTAGGTTGATGAGAGCTTGATTCGACAGTTTGAATAGATTGAAGATTCTTTATTTAGGTTTAAATTTTTGGAGTTTTAGACGGTGGTGGAGGTGGAGGGGGTTGGATGGAGAGAGACAGAAGAGGAGAACCGTTATGGAGAAAAAGAGAAGGGGAGGAGAGAGATTAAGGTAGGGTAATTAAGGGTTAATTTGTTAATTGGGTTAATTAGGGTTAATGATTAACAGAGTTAACCGCTAGTAGCAATTAAGGACGTTCAGATGTATTTGTATAAAACTCAGGAGTATATGGTGAAATCTGAAAAGTGTAGGACTAAAATCACTCAGGAACATTTGATGAAAAAATCGAAATTTAAATCATATTTTGTGTTTGTGGTGGTGCTAGTGTGCTGTTGCCGGAAATGAGACGGGCAAGGGTGAGAAGATGCTCATTATTCTATCATCGACTTGAGGGCCTAATAATCCTGATTAGTTTAAACTTAGGTCTCCTTTAAGTACATTGGAAACATTAGAAGTCCGCATGCATAACTTCATCATATTAAAATTTGGCCCAACCAAAGAATATGATCAAGATGTCCCTTTTTCTTTTCTTTATATACAAGTGGTTATTTAAAAGTGTTGATATAATATGTGTATAGCCTTAAAAAAGTAGTTTATACTATCCACTAAAACAGAAGTGATTGCTTTTATTTTTCTTCCTTCCAGACCCACTAAAATTAGGATGATTCTTCAGTGATCATATCAAAATTATGACCACCGAAGTCAACGGAAGTCAAAGGGCTTCTGCACCACCCATTTTTGCCAACTCAGCAAGCCATTTTCTTTTTCATTTCTTTTACTAAAATCAGAAATATTTATGATAAATACTTAAAATAATTTTGTAAATTCCAAAAAATTAATAAGAAAATCCTAAAAATTTAATACTTTCATTTTTCTGAAATTAATTATTTTGACAAAAAAAAAAATTTACCCATCTTTTTTTCTCTCTCCTCTTTTTCCCCCTGAACCCCGATGAACTCCTTCCTTCCCTGCGTTCTCTCTCCACCCATCTCATCTCCTTCCTCGACCATTTTCGACCAATTAACTGCTCTTTTGTTACTCTACTCTTCACGCATAAGTAAATCTTCTTCACGCAAACACCAAGGGTGGAAGTGTGCTTTTAGGGAAATCTCGATTTTAGTCTTCTTTACATATCTAGGGTTTTGGTTTTGTTTTTGGGGAAAGTTCAATTTCAGTTGTCTTGATTTGTTTGATTTAGGTCTATACTCCATTTCGCATGAACAAAACCCTCATGTTCTTCAATCTCGATTTCCTTTTAATCGATTTCGGGGTTCTTTCAGTGTTTTATCAGATTCAACAGGGCCTGACTGTTGGGTGTTTCAATTTTGGGGGGGTTCTTGGGTGATGACCCAACTATGGGGCTTTCGGTGATGACCCAACTATGGGGATTTGGGTGATGACCCAACTATGGGGATTTAGGTGATGACCCAACTTTATGTATTCGGGTAATGACCCAACTATATATGGGGCTTTGGGTGATGACCCAACTATTATGTTCCAATAACAAAGAAAGATTCAACTATCATGTTGATCCAACCAACTTAGATTGTGGTTTGTAATCTGGATTCAAATGAACAATGATGTATAATCATGTTTTAGGAAGAATTAAAATTTATACCAAACATTAGATAAAATTGCTAGTATTAATTTTGAAAAAACTGTCATGTTTGGGATCATAATATCATTAGTAACAAGATGTGGTTAATAATAATTCAAAATAATAATTCAATGGTATAAACATCTTTAGGTAGACGTTTGCACCGCGGAACAAACGTTTAAGAAGGCATATGGGCATTGGCCCAAACATGCCCTAAAAGCGTCTGTCATTTATCAAACATCTTTTATTGACTTTTGTGTACAAACACGTTTGTCATGGATCAAAACATTTAAAGAGAAATCTGTCATATTTGTATTAAAGACATCATTTTATGTGGTTAATAATAATTCTAAATAACGTAGAAATGGGTAAAAATAGATAATAAAAAAAATAATATAATGATCTAATAAAATCTTACGCTGCCCAGAACAAAATTATAAAAAAGGCCAAACACTGCTCGCCTTTGAAAGGATTCGATCCCACGCCGCATAGATGCAAGTGATTTTCATATCAGGGCTAGTGACCACGGAGACGGGGGTATCAGCACGACAAATGTTTGTCCCCAGTTGTTTATGTATTATGGTGCGCAAAAGAAAGACAAAAATAACATACGCGTATGTTTACATTTGCTGATAGGAAAACAGTTTTGACACAGAATAAATGTTTAACTTAGAATGTAGGGTAGCTAAAACACGCTTTCTAATTTCTACTACGAAATAAAGATTAATGTTTATTAAATACTACCTCCGTATTTTTTAAGTAAGTTGCACCATTTACTTTTTGGCACTATTCATCAATGGTTGACATCTCTTCCTTCTTTAACAAATCAATGGCCATAAATTTATTTTCAAACTAATTACATTTGGGTGTTTCGAGCAATCTTGTGTTAGGTCATGTCCTAAGCCTGACATGCTTAGGACATATATACATAAAACTTTTCCATGTTATCAACAAATTGACGCCGCATTCAGAAAATATATATATATATATATATATATATATATATATATATATATATATATATATATATATATATATATATATATATATATATATATATATATATATATATATATATATATATATATATAGTAGTACTATGTTGGTTCAAGAGACTACTATGTTCTGATGCAAGTGTATCTGCATCCTCGGTGATGGTGCGAGGGGGTAATTGGTTTCTTCAAGGCTTAGGATGTCCAGTGAAAGGTTACGACAAGAGTAAGAAAGGTGATCATACATTGGTTGGTTGTTTCGAGCAATCTTGTGTTAGGTGATGTCCTAAGCCTGACATGCTTAGGACATGGCCTAGATTAGTGTCCTAAGCAATTGGCGTTCGTTCATGGGAGGGAACACCGATGGCGACACGGTATTAGTGGTTAATTGTTGTGGCTACCTCTCCCCCAAGTTGTCCCATCCCGGGAAAGCCACCTAGGTTCATGTACACATAGAAGTTAGAACGGTATCCCCATTATATATATATATATATATATATATATATATATATATATATATATATATATATATATATATATATATATATATATATATATATAGTAGTACGATGTTGGTTCGAGAGACTGCTATGTTCTGATGCAAGTGTATCTGCATCCTCGGTGATGGTGCGAGGGGGTAATTGGTTTCTTCAAGGCTTAGGATGTCTCATGAAAGGCTACGACAAGAGTAAGAGAGGTGATCATACATCGGTTGGGTGTTTCAAGCAATCTTGTGTTAGGTCATGTCCTAAGCCAGACATGCTTAGGACATGGCCTAGATTAGTGTCCTAAGCAATGGGCGTTCGTTCTTGGGAGGGAACACCGATGGCGACACGGTATTAGTGGTTAATTGATGTGGCTACCTCTCCCCCAAGTTGTCCCATCCCGGGAAAGCCACCCAGGTTCATGTACACATAGAAGCTAGAATGGTATCCCCACTATATATATATATATATTTATTTATTTATATATATATATATATATATATATATGTAGTAGTACTATGTTGGTTCGAGAGACTGCTATGTTCTGAAGCAAGTGTATCTGCATCCTCGGTGATGGTGCGAGGGGGTAATTGGTTTCTTCAAGGCTTAGGATGTCTAATGAAAGGCTACGACACGGTATTAGTGGTTAATTGTTGTGGCTAGCTCTCCCCCAAGTTGTCCCATCCCGGAAAACCACCCGAAGGTTCATGTACACATAGAAGCTAGAACGGTATCCCCACTATATATATATATATATATATATATATATATATATATTATCAATGCTACTACATATATACATAAAACTTTTCCATGTTATCATCAAATTCACGCCGCATTAAGAATATATATATACATAAAACTTTTCCATGTTATCATCAAATTTACGCCGCATTTAGAATATATATATATATATATATATATTATATATATATATATATATATATATATATATATATATATATAGTAGTACGATGTTGGTTCGAGAGACTGCTATGTTCTGATGCAAGTGTATCTGCATCCTCGGTGATGGTGCGAGGGGGTAATTGGTTTTTTCAAGGCTTAGGATGTCTAATGAAAGGTTACGACAGGAGTAAGAAAGGTGATCATACATATATATATTATCAATGCTACTACATATATACATAAAACTTTTCCATGTTATCGACAAATTGACGCCGCATTAAGAATATATATATATATATATATATATATATATATATATATATATATATATATATATATATATATATATATATATATATATATATATATATATATATATATATATATATATATATATATATATATATATACATATATATATATATATATATATACATTTATATATATATATAGTAGTACGGTGTTGGTTCGAGAGACTGCTATGTTCTGCATCCTCGGTGATGGTGCGAGGGGGTAATTGGCTTCTTCAAAGCTTAGGATGTCTAATGAAAGGCTACGACACGGTATTAGTGGTTAATTATTGTGGCTACCTCTCCCCCAAGTTGTCCCATCCCGGGAAAGCCACCAGGTTCATGTACACATAGAAGCTAGAACGGTATCCCCACTATATATATATATATATATATATATATATATATATATATATATATATATATATATAGTAGTACTATGTTGGTTCGAGAGACTGCTATGTTCTGATGCAAGTGTATCTGCATTCTCGGTGATGGTACGTGGGGGTAATTGGTTTCTTCAAAGCTTAGGATGTCTAATGAAAGGCTACGACAAGAGTAAGAGAGGTGATTATACATAGGTTGGGTGTTTCGAGCAATCTTGTGTTAGGTCATGTTCTAAGCCTGACATGCTTAGATTATGGCCTAGATTAGTGTCCTAAGCAATGGGCGTTCGTTCATGGGAGGGAACATCGATGGCGACACGGTATTAGTGGTTAATTGTTGTGGCTACCTCTCCCCCAAGTTGTCCAATCATGGAAAGCCACCCAGGTTCATGTACACATAGAAGCTAGAACGGTATCCCCAATGTATATATATATATATATATATATATATATATATATATAGTAGTACTATGTTGGTTCGAGACACCTGCTATGTTACGAAGCAACTGTATCTGCATCCTCGGTGATGGTGCGAGGGGGTAATTGGTTTCTTCAAGGCTTAGGATGTCCAATGAAAGGTTACGACAAGAGTAAGAAAGGTGATCATACATTGGTTGGTTGTTTCGAGGAATCTTGTGTTAGGTGATGTCCTAAGCCTGACATGCTTAGGACATGGCCTAGATTAGTGTCCTAAGCAATTGGCGTTCGTTCATGGGAGGGAACACCGATGGCGACACGGTATTAGTGGTTAATTGTTGTGGCTACCTCTCCCCCAGGTTGTCCTATCCCGGGAAAGCCACCTAGGTTCATGTACACATAGAAGTTAGAACGGTATCCCCATTATATATATATATATATATATATATATATATATATATATATATAGTAGTACGGTGTTGGTTCGAGAGACTCCTATGTTTTGATGCAAGTGTATCTGCATCCTCGGTGATGGTGCGAGGGGGTAATTAATTGGTTTCTTCAAGGCTTAGGATGTCTCATGAAAGGCTACGACAAGAGTAAGAGAGGTGATCATACATCGGTTGAGTGTTTCAAGCAATCTTGTGTTAGGTCATGTCCTAAGCCATACATGCTTAGGACATGGCCTAGATTAGTGTCCTAAGCAATGGGCGTTCGTTCATGGGAGGGAACACCGATGGCGACACGGTATTAGTGGTTAATTGTTATGGCTACCTCTCCCCCAAGTTGTCCTATCCCGGGAAAGCCACCCAGGTTCATGTACACATAGAAGCTAGAATGGTATCCCCACTATATATATATATATATATATTTATTTATTTACATATATATATATATATATATGTAGTAGTACTATGTTGGTTCGAGAGACTGCTATGTTCTGAAGCAAGTGTATCTGCATCCTCGGTGATGGTGCGAGGGGGTAATTGGTTTCTTCAAGGCTTAGGATGTCTAATGAAAGGCTACGACACGGTATTAGTGGTTAATTGTTGTGGCTAGCTCTCCCCCAAGTTGTCCCATCCCGGGAAAACCACACAGGTTCATGTACACATTGAAGCTAGAACGGTATCCCCACTATATATATATATATATATATATATATATATATATATATATATATATATATATATATATATATATATATATTTATATATATATATATATATTATCAATGCTACTACATATATACATAAAACTTTTCCATGTTATCATCAAATTGACACCGCAGTAAGAATATATATATACATAAAACTTTTCCATGTTATCATCAAATTTACGCCGCATTAAGAATATATATATACATAAAACTTTTCCATGTTATCATCAAATTCACGCCGCATTAAGATTATATATATACATAAAACTTTTCCATGTTATCATCAAATTTACGCCGCATTTAGTGAATATATATATATATATATATATATATATATATATATATATATATATATATATATATATATATATATATATATATATATATATATATTAGTACTATGTTGATTCGAGACACTGCTATGTTCTGAAGCAAGTGTATCTGCATCCTCGGTGATGGTGCGAGGGGGTAATTGGTTTCTTCAAGGCTTAGGATGTCCAATGAAAGGTTACGACAAGAGTAAGAAAGGTGATCATACATTGGTTGGTTGTTTCGAGGAATCTTGTGTTAGGTGATGTCCTAAGCCTGACATGCTTAGGACATGGCCTAGATTAGTGTCCTAAGCAATTGGCATTCGTTCATGGGAGGGAACACCGATGGCGACACGGTATTAGTGGTTAATTGTTGTGGCTACCTCTCCCCCAAGTTGTCCCATCCCGGGAAAGCCACCTAGGTTCATGTACACATAGAAGTTAGAACGGTATCCTCATTATATATATATATATATATATATATATATATACATATATATATATATATATACATATATATATATATATACATATATATATATATAGTAGTACGGTGTTGGTTCGAGAGACTGCTATGTTCTGATGCAAGTGTATCTGCATCCTCGGTGA
>CANSZD010003721.1:2790000-2877500 GCA_947648045.1 Beta corolliflora | reverse complement strand
CTCCCCCAAGTTGTCCCATCCCGGAAAAGCCACCAGGTTCATGTACACATAGAAGCTAGAACGGTATCCCCACTATATATATATATATATATATATATATATATATATATATATATATATATATATATATATATATATATATATTATCAATGCTACTACATATATATATATATATATATTAACATATATATATATATATATATTATCAATGCTACTACATATATATATATATATATATATATATATATATAGTAGTACTATGTTGGTTCGAGAGACTGCTATGTTCTGAAGCAAGTGTATCTGCATCCTCGGTGATGGTGCGAGGGGGTAATTGGTTTCTTCAAGGCTTAGGATGTCTAATGAAAGGCTACGACACGGTATTAGTGGTTAATTGTTGTGGCTACCTCTCCCCCAAGTTGTCCCATCCCGGGAAAGCCACCCAGGTTCATGTACACATAGAAGCTAGAACGGTATCCCCACTATATATATATATATATATATATATATATATATATATATATATATATATATATATATATATATATATATATATATATATATATATATATATTATCAATGCTACTACATATATACATAAAACTTTTCCATGTTATCAACCAATTTACGCCGCATTAAGAATATGTATATATATATATATTAGTACTATGTTGGTTCGAGAGACTGCTATGTTCTGATGCAAGTGTATCTGCATCCTCGGTGATGGTGCGAGGGGGTAATTGGTTTCTTCAAGGCGTAGGATGTCTAATGATTGGCTACGACAAGAGTAAGAAAGGTGATCATACATATATATATTATCAATGCTACTACATATATACATATATATATTATCAATGCTACTACATACATACATATATACTAAACATTAGATAAAATTGGTCGAATTAATTTTGAAAAAACTGTCATGTTTGGGATCATAATATCATTAGTAACAAAATGTGGTTAATAATAATTCACAATAATAATTCAATGGTATAAACGTCTTTAGGTAGACGTTTGCACCGCGGAACAGACGTTTATGAAGGCATATGGGCCTTGGCCCAAACGTGCCCTAAAAGCGTCTGTCATGGATCAAACATCTTTTATTGACTTTTGTGTACAAACACGTTTGTCATGGATCAAAACGTTTAAAGAGAAATCTGTCATATTTGTATTAAAGATATCATTTTATGTGGTTAATAATAATTCTAAATAACGTAGAAATGGGCAAAAATAGATAATAAAAAAAATAATATAATGATCTAATAAAACCTTACGCTGCCCAGAACAAAATTACAAAAATGGCCAAACACTGCTCGCCTTTGAAAGGATTTGATACCGCGCCGCATAGATGCAAGTGATTTTCATATCAGGGCTAGTGACCACGGAGACGGGGGTATCAGCACGACAAATGTTTGTCCTCAGTTGTTTATGTATTATGGTCCGCAAAAGAAAGACAAAAATAAGATACGCGTATGTTTACATTTGCTGATAGGAAAACAGTTTTGACACAGAATAACTGTTTAACTTAGAATGTAGGGTAGCTAAAACACGCTTTCTAATTTCTACTACGAAATAAAGATTAGTGTTTATTAAATACTACCTCCGTATTTTTTAAGTTGCACCATTTGCTTTTTGGCACTATTCATCAACCAATTTTATTAAGTTATCTCGCACCATTATATAAGAAAAAACATAGTCAAGTGGGGTCTTGTTAGATTCGTCTCAATGCGAATATTCCAAATATCAATTTTTTAAAATTTTTACTTGCATATTAACGTTTAAAGAAGTCTCTCGACAAATGTGAAAAAGTAAATGGTGCAACTAAATAAATACAAAGGTAGTTTAAAATGCTAGTAATTAAATGACCCCATTTTACACATGATAGCCTTATTAAATTTGCTAGTAATTCAAAGTAGTGGTTAGAGGGTTTCATCATCCGACAAAATATGCCCATACAGAGCGTCGGAGGGCTAATTGATCGTTTATCTCAATTGTTTGTCTCAATTTTTCTCTCCGAATAAATCATTCCAAGAAATACAATAACGTCATCCCTCGTACCCTATCGGCTTTTTCTCCCATGGTGAACCACTATGTTCCGGGGGTTTCATCCATACCGAGACGCAAGACCCATATTGTTGTGTAGAATGTCTAATTAAAGGCTACGACAAGAGTAAGAAAGGTGATCATATATAGGTACACGGGCGAGGTAGGGGAGGGGAGTACGATATTGGTTCGAGAGACTGCTATATTCTGAGGCAAGTGTATCCGCATCCTCGGTATTGGTGCGAGGGGGTAATTGGTTTCTTCACGGCTTAGGAAGTCTAATGAAAGACTACAACAAGAGTAAGAAAGGTGATCATAGGTACACGGGCGAGGCAGGGGAGGGGAGGGGAGGGGAGAGGAGGGGGGTCTAATACATTGGTTGAGTGTTTCGAGCAATCTTGTGTTTCGTCATGTCCTAAGCCTGACATGCTTAGGACGTGGCCTAGATCAGTGTCCTAAATGGCTAAAGCTGGGTCGTGTCCTAAATGGCTAAAGCTGGGTCGTTCCCTAAATGGCTATTCTAGAAAATCGAGTAAATCGACCAACGCAAAATATTTGGGTCGTGACCTAAAATATATGGCATGGCATGAAGGTTGGGGCATGCCCTAATTACTAAAATTCTGGGTATGTCCTAGAAATCGACCAAGTGCTAAAGGTTGGGTTTTCACCTAAAATATTTGGCAGGACATAAAGTTTGGGGTCATGTCCTATTTTTTAGGAGAAATCTCATATCAGTTTGTCGCCGATAACATATATCGAGCTACAATCTAAAATTTATGGTGGAAAAATCCTAGTCGAGGTGGAGGTCAGCGTTGTCGGCGCAAGGGTTTGATTCCGGGGATATAGGGATACGGGAAGGAAATGACAGACTACAAAACGACGCAGAGAAATCTACTTCCACGAATATCAGTCATTCGTCGCCGACCGAGTATCAGTCATCGTCGCCGGCCTAGCATCATTCATCGACGCCGGCACAAAGCTAAGAGATTATTTCCATAGGGGATAGGAGAATTCACAATTGTCAAAGAGGAACCGCAGGAAGTCGAAGGAAGAAGAGAGAGAAAATTCCCCAAAAGTTTTAAGAAAAAATTTCCACCAAAATAATTTTTCGGAATAATTTTTTTTTTCGGGATTTTTTTTGGTATTTTTTTTTATTATTTTTGGTATTTTTTGGGATTTTCAGAAATGAATTTAAGGTATTTTCCTAAATATTATAAATGTTTTTGAGGAAAAGAAAATACAAGTGGGCCATGTTGAATGTGTGGCTCATATTCATTCTGACCCCACATTTTCAGTGATCATATTTTCAATATGATCACCTTAGAATTTTCGCTAAAATTACCTCCTAAATTTAGCAAGCCTTTATATTGAAAGCATTTGATAGGCAAAATTATATTCATCTATAATCTTGTGTAAATCCGTAACAATTGATAGAATTGAAAACGATAATTTTGTGTTAAAAAAAGCACCTCAATATGAACCTATACCTAATTGAAAATAACTATATCTATTCAATGAGTCTAATACCTACTAAAGATAGACATTAACGTATAATGGAATCCAACTCTCTCTCTATATATATAGTACAACTTTTGTAAACAATTTCCTAATAATTTTTTTTTTGAAAATCATCTATTTGCATATTTTACATGGTAGCATAACCATCTAACATACAACCGTACAAGGGTACATACACTTTCCCTCCATGAAATCAAAGAAGCTTCGTCTTCTCTTTTAAAATGTTATGAAATAACAAACGCCCTTCAATCTCAAACCTCATAATAAACTCCCTCCCTATCTATCCTCCCTCGTTCAATTGATCACCATAAAACCCTAAGCGTATCTCCCTTTCTTTAGACTACAAGTACATAATCTAAATTTAAATAATAAAGGTTAAAGTAGTTTAATATCTTCACTAATTCAACTTAAAGCCTCATTCAAAAGAAAAATCAAATCTTTCAAAACCTCAAGACCTTGTAGTTCATCCTTATACAAACCACAATTAAAAACAAAACCAAGACATACTCGAGAAAACAAAAACACGAAACACCTTATGGCCAACTATACTTCATGGCTCATGCAGCTCCACGGAAACTTACGCCGACTTCAAAAGACCATAAATCCAGACAAGTTAACTCTTAAGCTTAAACATGCAAGTTTGCTAGTAGAGTGAAATTGAGAGGAATAGAGAAAGTAATTATAAGGTTGTTGGGTCGTGTCTCACTAAACAACACATAATGATAGGTTATTTTAGGCTTAGTTCCACTCATTTGTACGAATCAGGCCCTATTAAGACCTAATGCTAACTTAAAGGGTCCTTCAAATGCAAGGAGAAACTTGATTATCAAAACTCAACACACGATCATTTAGTTTAGGACAAATTAAATAAGGTTGTGTTTGGGAATGGTGATTTCATTTCAATTGCTTGATTTAAAATCCAGGAATTCAAATCCTTGAATCCAAATCCAAATACTCTTGTTTGGAAAAAACTAAGAAATTCAGATATACAATTTCAATTTCATCTTTTTCTTAGTTTTTATCCATGAACTAAGAATATAAATTACAAACTTCATGAACTACAAGTGTGGTGGCAAGTGGCTACTCATGACATTTGAAGAAAACCGCTGGCGAAGATCAGTAGGTGGAGGAGAGAGAAAGAGTGATAGTGCGGGGGCTTTTAAAAGGGGAGAGAGAGTGTGATATTTTGAGAAGTAAGCTGAGTAATTTCAAATGACAAGAAAAATCATGTCATTTCAATTTCCTCATTTAATGGGCTTTCCTCAATAAATCTTGAATTTGTGATAAATTCTGAATTTCAAATTCATACTCATCCAAACAATGAAATTGATCAATTCCAGAATTTGAAATGAAATTCACCTATCCAAACATACCATAAGTTAAATTCATATTATTAGGTTCTCTCTCTCCCAAACCCTAACCTCTCTCTGAAACCCTAGCTTCCATTAGTGGTCTTGTAAGGACTTCTGTCGGTTGTTACACCGGTAGAAAGCCCTAAAATTTGTTATTTTCTTCGCTTTATTGTTAGCTTTATTAGGTTATAGTTTATTTTTAATAATTCTCCCTCCTGTTGTGAGGAATGTCTCCATCAATATGATGGTTTTATCTGCTCTCGCCATGAGAGTCTTGGTTTTTTGGTTAGTTTTGAAGTTTCAAGATGTGGGGAATCGTACGTACTTATTGGTTAAAGATCATGTAAAAACAAGATGAAGGTCAGATTTTAATTTACTAGCTATAACATCAGGCATAAAAGAGGTTGAGTCATCGAATTTCGTTTATGGTTGGAATACTACCATATAAAAAAGCGGTTGTGAAGCGTTTATATTATTAAATTGGATGAGGAATTTCAAATTGATGTTTTAGGTTATCTTTTGTATAAGGATTATTATTGTTTTAGATGTCGTATGACGATTTATTAATGATAATCTTCCTTTTCCCTTTAAAAAAATCAACGCATGATCTAGGTCCCAAAAAAGTTCCATAAAACAATTAAACAAATAAGATCATTGAGTACCTTGTCTATAGCCTCTCAAAAAAAAGGACCTTATTTACAAACTTTGATTACTAAGTCAACTGAAATTTAGCCCACTTAATTTCAAGATGACTTTATAATTAAAAATACTCCCTCCTTTCTACATTGATGTTTCTAGTTTAACTTAAACGTTTGCCAATGCATATATTTGACTATTAATATATGTAATTATATATTAGTTAAATTATAAAAATTTGATATTATTAATTAAAGTACTCATTGAGACGAATCAAATAAGACTCCCCCATGACCAATTTTTTTATATATTGGAAAAATGTAGAAAATTATATATAATTCTAGATAGTGCCACGATTCCAAGTAGGAACATCAATAAGGAGCCGAAAGAGTACTAAATAACTCTAAATCTTAGCACAGCTTATTATGATAGACTCATTCCCTCAAAAAAAAATCTGGTAAAGCTCACAATACTAATATTAGTAGCTAAACTTTTCATTAACTATATAATATAATATATATATACTCATAACTAAATACAAATACTCACACTTGCACTCTTGATCCTCATAGAACTTATTAGGATAACCTAAATTTATGTGGACTTATTTTCTTCTAGAATAAAGCAACATTATCTTTAGTGTCAAAAATATAAGTTTTAGGGTTGATCAGGTTAATTAGGTATAAATAAAGGTACTTTCAAAGACTCATCGGGTCCAATTAGATGTAATAAGTCATGATATGTTATGTTAAGCAAAATTTAGCTAAAAGAAAGCACCCAAACTCAAGATATGTTGAACTGAATACTATTCCTTCATTTTAAAAAAACTTATTTGCTTTCATTTATGATACCTTTAAAAAAACTCAATTTCAATTTATCCATATTTTCAAGCAGCACCAACTAAATGAATGTATGGTGCCAAACAAATTTTATATTTGGGAGTAGAGGGGAACACTACTAACTTTAATTTTGGTGTGCCCATTGACTTAGAGTGTAAACTCTTCACCTTAAAAAGAAAGTTTTAGAGTTGATCATCAGGTCCAATCAACTCCAAATATAAGATAAAAGTCGGACGGGTCAAATCTAACTAGAACTAATTAAGTTCATCACTTCAGATAAGTATAGGTGAAGAGAACACAACTTTATTGTTATGAACTCTCGCAATTCTCCACTTATCCACCTACTTTCAAAACCCTCCCTCCTACTACTCACTTCCCACCATTGACTTACCATCGCCAAACAATAGAAAAATTTTTAAATTCAGCAGAATTTATGGTTAATACTCCCTCCTGTTTTTATTTAATTGTTACAGTTTATTTTGGGGGAGAACCAAGAAAATTCTGTAAAAAATAAGGAAGAAGTACAAAAAAGAATTTTGGTTTTGGGAAATGTAAAAGAAGCATTAAAATAAGGAAAATATTTAGCTTACTCTTAGGGTCACCTACCCTGTTGACATGGCTGCTTACATGGCATATATTTTTAGTTTTCTGTTAATATTGGGACATTAATGTCCATCACTTTCATCTCAAGTTCCCAACTTGTACATTGTATCCATTAAATGTCCCTCTCCATCATGTCCATAATTAAGGCTCATCCTTTTTGCCCTTTGATCATGCAAATTTTTAATTAACTTTCTTCAAATAGGACAAATCGAACTATTTTTTAATTGAGGCATGATTAAAACACATTATATAAACCATGAACAATTCTTTTTATTATGCTAATGAATGATGTAATTTTAAAAATAATCGGTTTTGTATCTACAAAAGAGCCCCTCTTCCATTCTTTTCCAAGTTGTGCATTGCATCTAGAGCATTGCTGCCAAGATCAAAATCTGAATGCAAGCCACATGTTGCAAGGAAAGCACCCCACACAACAATGTCTGGCTCGAATGGCTTAGCACAAGCAGCCAAAAGGCTTGCAAAAGTATGTTGATTTGGTCGAGGGCCTGATCACATCATCAGAATAAACAACTCTATAGCATATAAACACTTGTTTGTTCCCACATACCTAGAAATCAACGCAGTCCATGAAACAACATTCTTTTCGTCCATCTCATCGAAAATATATCTAGCTCTTTACAACATAACATGACACACACACACACACATACACACACACACACACACACACACACACACACACACACACACACACACACACACACACATTATAGAATTATATGGATACTAATGTATCCAATTACATAACGAAAATTTCCAAGGTTATCACCATGAAAAGGGAAAACGGGCAAAATCACACTTATTCACCATAGCCGATAGATAGACAGTAATTAATTAAGAAACCTTAAAAAGCACCACTCCAACATAATTAGTACTCAAGGAAGTATTAATCGGAAAGAGCAATCGTTGCCGGAGAACTTGTGACCTCTTTGGTGTTTTCCTTCTTCTTCTTTGTAGATTTTGGAGTTGTAGACAATACAATACTCTTACGAGGAGTAGCGAAATTCATCATCTGACCATAAAGTTCTTCATACATCATTGTTAAGCCAACCATTGGTTCATCTTTGGGTGTCATCAATGAATAGAGGCGAGGACCATTTCCAGATTAAATGAAACGCATCATGAAATGTTTAACATCTCCTTTAAATGCCGAGTATTGTTCTTTAACCCATCATATAATTTGTCCTTAACCATTGGTGATGAAGTAGCAACTAAGCAAGAATTTAATGGGTTTTTCGGACTCCATTGTAGTGCCATTGTTTCTAATCTCTTGATTTTTCAAATTATCTAAAGATGGTGGTTGCAAATAATGAACAAGTGATGGGTTATATTTATAGTAGAAATTGGAGAACATGAATTGGTTTTACTTTGTTTCAAAGTATTGGGACCAAGGAAAATTTCCTTTTTCATTTTGGTAATTGAAACAGATATCAGAGTTCCAAGATAATTAATTGGGTTCAATGATGGTTGTGTTGTTATACACATGGGGGAGAAGGAAAGAATCTCAATCGTTTATTAATAAAAGTGATGGGTCATACTTTATTTTCCTTATTTTTGTCTTATTTCCCTTTCTTTTCTTTTTGGAATGGTTTTGTTATTTTATATAAACAAAGGAAGCTCCTATCTTATACACTCGTATAATTATATGGTAATTTTTTTTATCAAGAATCAAGGGAATGAAATTTTTAATGTTATTGACCGAAAGAGCGGGATGATATTCGGTTGGGGTTGGAGTTTTGGGGCTTGAATTTTCTGGGACCTCCTTATTAGTCATGATTCACAGGAAAATTAGTGGAAGAAAGATTGGATTTTTGTTGTGTTGTGGGAGGCAACGCTACACGTGGGATGGAGTGTGGTAGCAAGAAGAAGATAAAACAACAAAAACACAGCCACTGTAGCGTAACAATGGATGTTAAGTGGCACAAGAAGTAGACAAATAATGGCGGAAGTGGTGAGTAGACACGTCCCAAAGAAAATTTTGTGGAAACTAATGGTAAAACCTAAGGCTCTGATACCATGCTAGGTTTAAGAAAAACTCCGCAATTGGAGTGAATACCATTGATTAATATTTATAGTGTACAACCTAAGGATAGTCCTATACATATTAGGAAACCTATTCAGATTAGAAATCCAAGAACAAATATATCCTACAGAATGTATTATATCGAATACCATTGATCAATATTTATACACTAGAGGAAAAAAAGCCATTTGCTGTTGTAAAAGGGCTACGGTTGTGTAGAAAACCAGCCCCTTCCATTAAGGGCCGGTCGGACCAAAACCGCAGCCCTCGTTTCACTAAAGGGTGCGGTTTTGGTCCCGACCGCACCTTAATGGAAGGGCATGCGGTTTTCTACACAACCGCAGCCCTTTTATTTTATTTTTCCCACCCAAAATAATCGCGCTCTCATTAATTCTTCCCTCCACCCAATTTTCATTCAATTCACGAACTCTCTTAGCTCCACGCAAGCCGAAACACCCGAGCGCCCTAGCTCGCGAAATTGAACCACCGCCCGAGCTCCACCCTCCCGTGCACGCCACCCCGCTACGCGCCATCACGCAGACCCCCGAGCTCCACCCTCCCGTGCGGGTATCGCAGCTTAGCTCCACGCAACAACCACTCTCTTAGCTCCACGCAACAAAAAAACCACCCGAGCGCCGCCACCCTCCGTTGCGCACCAACCACCCGTGCGCCTAAACCCTCCAACACCGAGAAAAAGCATGCCGCAGCTTCCACTAAAGATCGGCGGCTGGCCATGAACGCCGAAAGGTCGGCCTACTTTTGGGGGGAGAGAAGCCAAACTCTCAAATGTACTTTCTCTCTCCTCTCTTTCTCTTTCTCAATTAGCAATGTCTTTGATTTTGCTAATTTTGGATTTTTATTGTGTAATTTCTTTGATTAGTTTATGTTTGATTTGAGCATAATTCAATATTTTTCCGCTTAGAGTTTTGATTTTCGATTTAGAATTGGAGTTGTTGATATTGGTGTTCACTTCGATTGTTGCAATAAGACATAATTGGTGGAAGTTTATGGAATTTTTATGATTTTTTTGGGAATATTTGTCGTACACTCGTGAAATTTGATATAATTAATAATATATATGTTATTTGAATTAGTTGATTAGCTACATTAGCTATTAACTTAGTTTAATGCAAACAAATTTCATTTATAATTTGTTAATAGTTTAAATGAGAAAAGTTAGTTGTAATGTGTTTCAATGTGGGTAAGATATGATAATTTATATATATGAATGTATTTCTTATAATTTTTGCATTTACTATATGCTAACAATTTTTTCGGTTTTATGTGTCTTAGATATTAGCATATTGGAAGCGGCAAATCAACTAGGAGATAGTGCAGAGTATATATAGAGATCGATCTCCATATTAGTTGTTATTGGTATGTATTTATGATAAAGACAATTCATTATATATCTTCATTTATTATGTATATGTAGATTCAATCTATATATGTGTATGTATATTTCTTGATATGAGATTGGATGAAAACAATTTAATTAAGCTATGAAATGTATAAGTTATATGAATCATCATATCATCAATCATATGCCTAGATACCCGTTCAAGACTTACTCATTAGGAGTAAGTCTTGAATAGTCCCCTGTTTGGGACTGCCCTTGGACGTTTGATCTCACTTAGGTGGTGAATGTATGTCTTCTTTTTCAATTCTAAGGAAAGTCTTGGCTTGTCATTTCTCTACATTGTTCTCTGTGTGACATATGTAGATAATCAATTATCTACATTGTGTACTTGGAGAACTGTAGGGAAATGCTGCCGGATTTTCCTTAGAATTGAAGAGTTGGCATATATTCACTAGTGAGATTAAATGTCCAAGGATGGGTTAGGTTGGAGTGATAAGGACCTTCGGATGCATGCATACATTTGCACATGTGACTCACTTAGCCTCCATTTGTATGTGCGTGTTTTCAATATGTGATTGTCTTGCATGTGAATGTGCTTAAATGATTGATACTTATAATTGGTTGTGTTTAATTAGAGGTTTTCATGAATGAGATGGATCGTACTTGGATGTATGGTAGCCGTGAATCGATTGAGTTTGTGAATGGGGTCTCAGAATTTTGTAAATCTGCATTAGAATACCAAGCATCTTCTGGAGCAGTCGACTTTTATTGTCCTTGTTTAGATTGTGGAAATGTGAGCAAGGTTAGTAGTATTCATTTGCTTAGGGAGCATGTCTTTCGTCGTGGGTTTAGGCCTCAATACCACGTATGGGTTTGGCATGGTGAGGAGGGGAGATATGCAAGAAGTTGTAGGATAATGAACGATGTATGTGAAGAGGAGAAGGATAAATTAGGTGATGATTTCGAGGATGGTGAGTATGGGGATGATGAATTTGGGGATGATGATAGAGATCGGGTAGACGAGATGATACAAGAGGTTGAAGATCGGTCCTTGCAAACGACCTCGTATGTTTGAGTCTATATCCGAGGCCGCCGAAAGGCCATTGTATCCAGGTTGTACGAAGTACACCAAACTTTCCGCCGTGATAACACTCTTCAATATTAAGTCGAAAGCAAGTTGGACGGATTGCAGTTTCACGTCGTTGTTGGAAGTTTTAGCTGATATGCTCCCTGATGGAAATGATCTGCCAAAGTCGAACTATTATGCTAAGAAACTCATGTGTCCTTTCGGTTTAGAGTACCAGAGGATACATGCTTGTCCAAACGATTGTGTGCTTTATCGTAATGAGTATGAGCATTTAGATGAGTGTCCACGTTGTGGATTATCAAGGTACAGGCGTGAAGGGGCTGGGGGTAGTGAAGGACCACCAGCTAAGGTGTTGTGGTATCTTCCCATAATACCTAGATTTAAGCGCATGTTCTCACTAAAAAAAGATGCGAAGAATATGCGGTGGCATGCAGATCGTAGGAAGAAAGACGGTTTGTTTGAAGCATCCCATCGATTCCCCGAGTGGAAAAGTATCAATAGGGTGCATAAGCCGTTTGGTAACGAGGATAGGAATTTGAGGCTTGGATTATGTACGGATGGCATGAATCCCTTTGGCAATCTTAGTTCTCGAGATAGTACATGGCCGATAGTTTTAGTGATTTATAACTTGCCTCCTTGGTTGTGCATGAAACGCAAGTACATCATGTTGTCGCTTCTCATATCGAGGCCGAAACAACCTCGGAAATGACATAGATGTATACCTTCAACCACTTATTGAAGATTTACGAAGATGTGGAACGAAGGAGTGTCGGTATTTGATGCGTATGCTAATGAGATGTTCACTCGCGTGCCATGCTTTTCGTTACAATGAACGACTTTCCAGCTTATGGGAACTTATCTGGGTATAAGACCAAAGGAAAAAAACCGTGCCCGATTTGTATAGATGACATGAAGTCTACACACATTAAGGGTTGCAAACATGTCTATATGCGCACACGAAGGCTCCTTAGACGCGACCATCCCTATCGATTTAAGAAAAAGGCCTTCGATGGGACGGTTGAAGAGGAAGTTGCTCGTAGACCATTAACTGGTACTGAAGTTTATAATCAGGTTAAGGGCATTGAAACGATCTATGGTAAACCTGCGAATGACGTTGATGGAACTACAGGATTATGGAAAAAGGAGTCTATTTTTTGGAAACTCCCATATTGGAAAGATTTAAAAGTCAGACATTGTTTGGATGTCATGCACATTGAGAAGAATGTTTGTGATGCAATTCTTGCGACACTTATGAATATTCCGGGTAAGACAAAGGATGTTAAAGCGTCACGTCTTCACTTGGAAAAAAATAAGCTTCGACCGGAGTTGTGGGCTCAAAAAGGGCGGGAAGGAAAAAGAAAGTAGTGGAGGAAGGGCTTGATGAGGAAATTGGGAAAAGAAAAAGGGTGGATGATTCGGAGAAGAATTATTTGCCCCCAACCTTGCTACACTGCCGAAAGCCGAGAAACGGATTTTTTCGAGTCATTGTATGGTATTAAGGTTCCAACTGGGTACTCATCGAATATGAAGCGATTTGTTACCTTAAATGGTGAGTTGAAGTTATCGAGTATGAAATCTCACGATTGTCATGTCATGATGCAAGTATTCTTACCGATTGCAATTCGTGGGATACTTCCGAAGCATGTGAGGCACACCATTACCGAACTTTGTTCATTTTTCCATACAATATGCAAAGAAAGTCCTTGAACCGTCGACCCTCGATTCTTTGCAGGCCAGAGTAGTTGAAACTCTATGCAAATTTGAGATGTTTTTTCCCCCCGCATTCTTTGACATTATGGTCCATCTCATTGTCCATCTAGTTCGAGAAATTAAGCTGTGTGGTCCAGTGTTTTTGAGGTGGTGCTATCCTTTTGAGAGATATATGGGTACTTTGAAGGATAAAGTTCGAAATCTTGCACAAACCGTAAGGTAGCATTATTCAAGGGATTGTGGGCCGAAGAGGTCGGCAATTTTGTGGCGAGTATGTTGCTGGGTGTTGATCCTATTGGCGTTCCGATATCTCGACACGAGGGCAGACTCGAGGGCAAGGGTACGATTGGCTCAAAATTGATCTCACCTTCTGTCGACAAGCGTACACAAGCTCACTTATTTGTGTTGCATCACGTGGCAGCTGTCCATCCTTATTTAAATGAGCATATGGAAGAATTACGTGTTAGCAACCCTGGAAAAGGAATAAGGGCATTGACGCAAATGCATAATAAGACGTTCATTGATTGGTTTCATCATCGAGTAGTGGATGATTTAAATGAAAATGTTTCTGAAACAGTCAAGTGGTTAGCATTTGGTCCTCGTGAATCTGTACACTCTTATGAGGGTTATGATATTAACGGGTATACGTTTTGGACTGAACGTCAAGATCTTAAGTCGACATCGCGACGAATAGTGGTGTTTCACTTGTGGCGTCATCTACACAATACGCAAGCTCGAAAGATAAGTCTCCCGTTCTTGCTGCCACCAACTATTATGGGCGAATTCAAGAAATATGGGAGCTTGACTACTCGCCTTTTCATATTTGTCTCTTTTATTGCAATTGGGTTGATGATAATCGACGTTGCGTAAAAAAGATGATCCTTGCGGATTCACTCTTGTGGACATGGGTCGTCTACGTGAGACCGAAGAGCCATTTGTACTTGCATCACAAGCTAAACAAGTATTCTATGTAACCGATCCCGCCGATAATAAGTGGTCAATTGTTGTACTCGGCAAAAGGAGTATTCGGGCATTGGTGATGTTGAGGATGAGGAAGAGTATGATGCATTTGAGGACATCCCAACTTTTACCTATCCCGAAAATAGCGTGGAAGATGATGTAAATATGTACGAGAACTATATGCGTGTTGATCACACTTGAAGGGATACATGTTGAAACTCCTAAGAAACGGCGGAAGGTCAACAAATCATGAGACATATACTCAGGTTTATCTCTATTTCGTCCATTTCATGTCATTTTCATATATTTCGAGTCATGTGACTCAATTTTCTTGTTGAATATAATAATATAGCAAAAAATACGACTATTACGTAGATTTATAGGTGCTACTTTGTTGTTGGTTGGATTTCGGGAAAGTAAGGGTCATTTTAGGCCTATTTCGTCCGTTTCATGTCATTTTCGTTTATTTCGAGTCATGGTAATCCAATTTCTTGTTGAATGTGATAATATTGCATAAAATACGACTACAAAGTAGGTTTATAGGTGCTACTATGTTCATGGTTGGATTTCGGGAAAGTAAACGTCATTTTAAGCTTATTTCGACCGTTTCATGTCATTTTCGTGTATTTCGAGTCATGGTAATCCAATTTCTTGTTGAATGTGATAATATTGCATAAAATACGACTACAAAGTAGGTTTATAGGTGCTACTATGTTCATGGTTGGATTTCGGGAAAGTAAACGTCATTTTAAGCTTTTTTTCGACCGTTTCATGTCATTTTCGTGTATTTCGAGTCATGGTAATCCAATTTGTTGTGAAATATGATCTTATAACCTAAAATGTTGCTATTAAGTAGATTTATACGAGCTACTTTGTTGATGGTTGGATTTCGGGAAAATAAATATCATTTTAGGCCCCCCCTTGCACAGCCCCCGTTCCCCCCCGTACGCCCCCGATCCCCCCGTCCGGCCCCCTAGCTACTTCCCCCCTGCACAGCCCCCGGTCCCCCCCTTGCACGCCCCCCGCTCCCCCCGTCCAACCCCTAGCTACTTCCCCCGTCCAACCCCTAGCTACTTCCCCCAGTCCAACCCCTAGCTACTTCCCGCCCCCACGTCCAACACCTAGCTACTTCCCCCCCTTGCACATTCCCCGCGGCAAGCAAGCCGCCAGCCACGGCAAAGAAGCAAGTCGCCAAAGCCAGCCGGCTAAAGAAGCAAGCCGCGCAGCGGCAAAGAAGCAAGCCGCCAGCCGCAAGAGCAAGTCAGCGCCACGGCGGCAAGAAGCAAGTGCCCGCCAAGCAAGAAGAAGCAAGCCGCCAAAGAATGCAAGCAAGCAAGCCGCCAAGCGGGAAAGAAGCAAGCCGCCAAACAGCGAAAGAAGCAAGCCGCCAACGGCGAAAAGCAAGCTGCCCGGCGGCAAGCAAGCAAGGGGGGAGTAGCTAGTGGCCCACGATTTCCGATGTTCCATTATTGTTGGTCCTTAATCAATTTGTTATTTTTTTTTAACTTGTACATATATATTAATTTCTATGTGTTTATAATTGCAGGGGATAATTACTACATATGGATGAGATGACGACTAGTGAACACACAACCGAGGATGAATCTTATGATGTGAGGAAGGACCCAGATAAAGGTGATCTCGAAGATCGAGATCTTCAAGAACTTCATCCAAAAAGTGGTACAATTGTGAAAGCACAACAAGTTTGTAGGAAAGAAGGTCAACAACGGGAGTTACAAACAAATCAACAACAAAGAAAATCGAAAGTGATGAAAAAGAGAAAGGGAAGAGGACCTACAAAGTCAATAAGTGCTACTCACTTGCATATGACTTTAGAGTACGATAACTTGGGTCAACCTTGTGGTGTGTGGCGTTCTAAGTATGCCAAACATATTGGCCTTTGTGTTCGGAGGCTCTCCATTTTGCATTCATGGCAAGAGGTGCCCTGGGGATGAAGAAATTGCTATGGAATGACACTATGGTAAGTTTCATACTACCATTTAGTTTCTTATTTTAATAAATGTATGTGTATGTAGTACTAATGATAAAATTTAATCTATTACAACAAATGTGGAAACTAATATTTTTGTTCGTTTTTTTGTAGAATCTCTTCAATATCGAAGATGATGAAGCCAAGAAGAATCTATTTTTATCCGCGCTTGCTCAGAGATTTCGAGATTTCAAGGCTAAGTTAGTGTCCGGTTGGATTACTAAGCGGAGGAAAAGAACGGGTACAAAGAAGAAGAAAATTTATGGGGGAGAAAAGCAAATCGAAGCTGAGGCCGCATTGGAAAATTCGAGAGGAACCCACCACATTACCATATCAAATATGGAGAAATATCAAACTCGAAGAGTGGGAAGCATTTGTTGCCAAAAATACTACCCCTAAGTCGTTGTAAGCAAAGGATTTTAATTATATTTACCACACTTAGCTCGAGTATGATTGTATATAACACCTAATCTTTTGTTTGTAATTATGTGTTTTTTCAGGCAAGACGTGAGAAAAAAGCGCAAGTGCAAAAGCAAGGAAATATTATCATCATTTGGGGTGCCCATTCCTACGATCAGGCGAGAAAAAAGTGGATGTTTGGCCATTACCCCACACAGGATTCGACAACGACACCTACCTCTACAACCACATTAGCTACACCGGCTCGTCAACCAGACAGGGTCCTTGATTGGTGGTGTTCGATGCATGGGGTTGATGCAAAGGGAAAGAGAGTGTTACCTGATCCCGTTACAGAAAAGATAGCCAATGCTATTGTAAGTACATATCATTTTAGGCCTATTTCGGCCATTTCATGTCATTTTCGAAAAGTTTGAGTCACTCGGGCTCCAATTTCTTGTGAAACATGATAATATAACCTAAAATATTGTTATTAAGTAGATTTATAGGTTCAACTTTATTATTGGTCGGATTTCGGGAACGTAAATATCATTTTAGGCCTATTTCGGCCATTTCATGTCATTTTCGAATAGTTTGAGTCATCGGGCTCCAATTTCTTGTGAAACATGATAATATAACCTAAAATATTGTTATTAAGTAGATTTATAGGTTCAACTTTATTATTGGTCGGATTTCGAGAACGTAAATATCATTTTAGGCCTATTTCGGCCATTTCATGTCATTTTCGAATAGTTTGAGTCACTGGGCTCCAATTTCTTGTGAAACATGATAATATAACCTAAAATATTGTTATTAAGTAGATTTATAGGTGCTACTTTGTTGTTGGTCGGATTTCGGGAACGTAAATATCATTTTAGGCTTATTTTGCTAATTTGATATGTTTTCGTTTATATCCATTATTCAAGTAACCCCATCCCCCACACCCCACACCCGCACTTCCCCTCCCACACAAGTCCCCCCACCCCCCCTTGCACGGCCCTCTGCCGCCAAGGGCAAAGAAGCCGCGCCAGCGGCATAGCTGCCAAGCCGGCAAAGAAGGCTGCAGCGGCCAGCGGCAAGAAAGCCGCCATCGGCACTGCAGCTTGCTGCTATCGGCACTCGCGCCGCTGCAGCCCGTCGCTGCGCCCCCAACACAGGCCCCCCTCTGCACTTCCCCCACACCCCACCGGCCCCTCCCCCACTGCCCCCTAAACAGTCCCCCCCACGCCCCCTCCCACACAGTCCCCCCTGCACTTCCCCCTGCACAGTCCCCCACCGCCCCCTACACTCGCCCCCACACAGTCCCCCCACTGCCCCCTACACCGCCCCCCCCAACACAGGCCCCCCACCGCCCCCAACACAGTCCCCACTCCCCCCACCGCCCCCAGCAGTCCCCCGCACTTCCCCCTACACCCCACTGGCCCCCCCCACCGCCCCCCAACACAGCCCCCACTGCCCCCCCACACACTTCCCCCTTGCACTTCCCCCTACACAGTCCCCCCACTGCCCCCCTACACCGCCCCCACACAGTCCCCCAGCTGCCCCACCGCCCCCCCACTCCCCCCACTGCCCCCCACACGTCCCCCTTGCACTTCCCCCCCTACACAGTCCCCCACCGCCCCACCCCCTTGCACGTTCCCGCCGCCGTTTTGTTTTTGAAAAATTTTAACGTCTAATTTATGTTGTTTTATTTGTAGATCGGATTAAAGGAAAAGGAGGCAACAGTGATTTCACTCCTACCGCACACATGGATGCTTTGCACGAAACTCTAGGAAAGGACCATAGTGGTCGTGTGAGGGGCGTGGGAGGTGTCCGCCTCGGCGTGCGAAAGGTATATGGTGAACAATACACGACAACGTCAAAATCAAGTGCAAGTAGTGTGAATTCGGCGTCGGTAGATGTGGAGGCTATCAAATCTGCAATTCGGGAGGAGCTTAGAGAGGAGATGACACATAACTTCAATGCTATGATGGAGCAAATGGGTTTACCGACCTTCCCATTGAAGAAAGGTAGTGATGTTCCATCTAGCCACCGATCGGTGTTCCACAAACATCGGATAATCAAACGATACCGCACTCGATCCACCAATACCCGAGTTGAAGGTAATCACCGTATTTGGTTTAATTTATCACGCTTAATCACCGTGCTTTATTAATTAACTATGTATTGTCCCTAAGTGCATGCAATTCTAAATATGTTGTTTCATCGCAATTAACTATTAATGACTTGTTTTGATTCAAAGGAGGAGACCCCATGCCGACTATTAGTTCAAGAAAAAGATTCCGATAGTCCGATTGTGGTAGCTAGTGGCCATGCACAACCTCCTCGGGTGATCGAGTACGAGTGCATCACCGCATAGTGAAAAATGATCACTATGTGGTGAGCATCGACTACATTGAGCTCGGTTTTGAAGACTTAGGTCTTCCGATGCCAAAACCGGAGGTCGGGCCTACATACACCGAGTGACGCCCATGGTAGTTATGTTCCGGGCCGCGTGCATGGGTGCGATTTTCGATGAGGTACACCGATAAACATACATATATATATGCGTTAGTTTATGTAATAATCAACTACGATTATATTACTTTTCTATGTCATATAAATAATAAGTGAACAATATTCTTATTATTACTTTTTAATAGGTTTCAAGGAAGGCTGGGTTCACATGACCGAAGGCTAAAAAGGTCGGTTCACAAAACAAGATGGCTAAGGAGGCAATTGGACGTGCTGAAATTGAACCAATTGTGTTCGATGACCAAGTTAGTATGTCAAACAATCCACTTCTCGAGCCGTTGGTGGTGCAAGGCCTTACTAAGGCATGTTATTGGTTGCATGAGTGTGTTAGTGATTTGCTCGATGATACCGCAATACATGTTCCTTTGGGGAAGGAACAATTCAACTACGCTGATGAGTCATCTACATGGATTTCCAAAGACGATGTTAAAGAATTCTTACGTGGAGAAATGTTGAGTGGAACAATGATACAAGCTTTCATGAGGTGATACATATACATATCTTACTTTACAAGTTTATAATAATTTTCACCTTCCATACATGTATGTTGACTTTTTATTATATGCTTTAATTTCTCAAAGTTATGTGTACTGAATTGAATGAAAAAATGAGTGAGACAAAGATTGGTTGGTTATGTCCAAGTATGATGCGAGATGACAATTGTTTAAAAAACAAAACCGATGTGAAAGAATATCTCGATACTAGTTTCAAACAATCACATCGGTTAGAAGAGAAGTTCATCCTTGTTCCATATATTGAAGCGTAAGCTTGTTACACCAAACTTGATGCTTTACTTTATTTTCTATAACTTTATTACCTTGTTTAGATAACTTTATATTATTTCCTTGTATAGTCTCCATTGGACGCTCATTGTGATATGTTTGTCAAATAATCACGTTTACCACTTTGATTCTCTTCGTCGACAACCACCACGGAGCTTACTAGTCAAGTCACTATTGAATAGGTAACTTAACTAGAACAATATGTGTACCTAATATTACACATTTATATATATATATACATATATATATATATATATAATAAACATCTTATAATGTATTGATGTAGTGTGATGAAGCACCATTATGGACTTGGACTTCGATTAGGAAAAGCTCCTCTTTGGATATCGCTGAGGTAACTACTTTGGTGAATCTTATGTCTAACCATTTATTTTCATATACTTTAAATTTAACATGAATGTTTTTGGATGTTTAAATTTGGTGAATTTCATGTCCGCAACAAAAGAATGGTGTTGATTGTGGCTATTACGCATCGCGGTACATGTTTGATATAGTCAACCGTTGTACTGACATCGATTATCTTCAAAAGGTATGTAACTAATTAGTTTATTTAATTTAGATTAAATTGATAGGTAAGAATTAGTTTATTTTGGAAATTGTAGCATGTAACATGTAGCTAGTTTTGGGAGGTGAAATAGCTCAAATTCACAAAAAACGACCCCGAAACGAACCTAAAAATTGAACTTCTAATCTTTTGCACCAAAATATGACATTAACACTTCAACTATGCATAAAGTAAGTGGTGTGTGTTAGTTTTGCTCCTATGTGTAACTTGTAGGTAGTTTTGGGAAGTAAAATAGCTCAAATTCACAAAAAAACGACCCCAAACGAACCTAAAAATTGAACTTCTAATCTTTTGCACCAAAATATGACATTAACACTTCAACTATGCATAAAGTAAGTGGTGTGTGTTAGTTTTGCTCCTATGTGTAACTTGTAGGTAGTTTTGGGAAGTAAAATAGCTCAAATTCACAAAAAACGACCTCGAAACGAACCTAAAAATTAAACTTCTAATCTTTTGTACCTAAGTGTGACTTACATACTTCAACTATGGATAAATTAGTGGTGTGTGTTAGTTTTGCTCCTATGTGTAACTTGTAGGTAGTTTTGGGAAGTAAAATAGCTCAAATTCACAAAAAAACGACCCCGAAACGTACCTAAAAATTGAACTTCTAATCTTTTGCACCAAAATATGACATTAACACTTCAACTATGCATAAAGTAAGTGGTGTGTGTTAGTTTTGCTCCTATGTGTAACTTGTAGGTAGTTTTGGGAAGTAAAATAGCTCAAATTCACAAAAAACGACCCCAAAACGAACCTAAAAATTAAACTTCTAATCTTTTGCACCAAAATATGACATTAACACTTCAACTATGCATAAAGTAAGTGGTGTGTGTTAGTTTTGCTCCTATATATAACATGTAGGTAGTTTTGGGAAGTAAAGTAGCTCAAATTCACAAAAAAACGACCCAAACGAACCTAAAAATTGAACTTCTAATCTTTTGCACCAAAATATGACATTAACACTTCAACTATGCATAAAGTAAGTGGTGTGTGTTAGTTTTGCTCCTATATATAACATGTAGGTAGTTTTGGGAAGTAAAATAGCTCAAATTCACAAAAAAACGACCCCGAAACGAACCTAAAAATTGAACTTCTAATCTTTTGCACCAAAATATGACATTAACACTTCAACTATGCATAAAGTAAGTGGTGTGTGTTAGTTTTGCTCCTATATATAACATGTAGGTAGTTTTGGGAAGTAAAATAGCTCAAATTCACAAAAAACGACCCCGAAACGAACCTACAAAATTGAACTTCTAATCTTTTGCAAGAGTTAGTTGTTATTATATATTGTAAATGTTTGACTTCATCTTATTAATTTATTATATTCATATTATTGCAAGGTTTACATGGATAATGACGCACCAAGGTTGGATGAATTCACAATTGAAGAGTTGGATGAAGTTCGAAACAAGTTGGCTACCTACATTTGTGAAGATTGTCTATGATACATTGGTTAGGATTTTGCAAGAACTAACTAGAAGTTCGAAACAAGTTGGCAAGCTATTCGGTTGTTGCGTTAATGTAGCTTTTTGTATTAGAATTAATATTTGCCTTAATATGTACTCTTTAACATTATTTATTATATATATAGAATTATTACATATATAATTGGGAACTCTATATATATATATGCATTATGAGGTTTGTAATATGGTACAAAGCAAAGCAGCAAGGAACCAGCGACACAGGGAACGAGCGCATATATAGTGCCTGAATTTTTAAAAAAAAAAAATTATTACCAAAAGGGTGCGGTTAATGGAAAATCGCGGCCCTTGACCATATAAGGGCTGCGGTTAACTGGAAAAACCGCGGCCCTTAATTATTCAAGGGCTGCGGTTTTCCCAGATTAACCGCAAGCCTTATATGGCCAAGGGCCGGTTTTCTTTCGACCGCGGCCCTTAATACTGCAAGGGTGCGGTTCTTAACCGCAGCCCTTCCTATATATTAAGGGCTGCTACTCTAATTGCTGCGGTCAAAAAACGCAGCCCTTAGGCCACTTTTGACCGCAGCCCTTAGGCTTTTTTCCACTAGTGATAGTGTACAACCTAAGGATAGTCCTACACATATTAGGAAACCTATCCAGATTAGAAATCTAAGATCAAAATATATCCTACAGAATATTGTATTCTATCACTTACAACACTGAATTTTACTTTTTTTAAAGACAATAATTTTTTTTGATTTAAAAAAAACCCAACAAACTTGATGTCCACCAAAATATAACTAGAAATAAGCCCAAAATTACTAACCAATTGATTGACATTGATCGGTTAGGATAGCCTTTGGAGCCTTCCCAGACATGCATGTAATAACCGTTAGTAACATGAATTTAATTTGAGATTAATTAACCTAAGTTCCATAATTAGAATGTGATTGTACGTGATCAATATGTGTGATAAGTCGTGTGTGAAAGTGTGATGTGATTAACATGTGCTTACATATGATCGTTGCGTGTGATGTGAAAAAAATGTGAATGATATTCTTATCTGTTAATAAGTAACCAACCATTTCTATTGTGTAAGTATTTGGGGTCGAGATTGATTATAAGAATTTGTAGTCGTGCGGATTTGTGAAGATAATAAAAGATGAGAAGTTAAGTAGCGACTGTTATAGAACGCTAAATGAGTACGTTTAATAGAATAAACTTTGGGACTTCTCTTAATTAAGGGGACCTAAACTGATCAAGGGGGACTATGTCGTGTGAGTTTAGAGCAAAATAAAAGCTTATGGGGTCCTTAGACCACTAATAGGTGGCATATTATTTAGTTAGGAATCATGTTAGGACAAAAAGGAGAGCAGAAATTGATGTGTTAGACCAAGTGTAGGGGAACCTCCAAATCACCCTTGCAAGTGGACGGTTAATGTGAAATAAATACATCATAACCTCCCTCACATGAGCCTCTGTAACCCACAAAAATTTCATCACAAAATTCTCAAAAAACGTTGCTGCCCATAAGTCTTGACTCCTTCCCCCTGGCACTTGCCAGTCCCGTGGGTATTGCAGGGCTGTGCTTCAGCCTCGTTTTCTTCCATTTTTCTCTCTTAACTCTTGCATGCAAAGCATAATCCTTGTTATATATATATATATATATATATATATATATATATATATATATATATATATATATATATATATATATATATATATATATATATATATATATATATATATATATATATATATATATATATATATATAAGTGAGTTCATATGAGAATACATACTTACATGAGAAATGAGAATGGATTTTACGCGCTATAACTCTAATGAACAAGTGATGTAACTCTAATGAAAAAGTGATGTAACTCCAAAAAAAGAATATTAGAAAAAAAAATTCAAAAAAAAAAAAAAAATTTGGGCTCAAATTTTTTTCGGAGGTATAACTCTAATGAACAAGTGTTGTAACTCTAATCCAATCGTGTGGTTGAGATTCATTCTCATTTCTCATGTAAGGAGCATTCTCATGTGATCTTGCCCCTATATATATATATATATATATATATATATATATATATATATATATATATATATATATATATATATATATATATATATATATATATAGGTGCATACTGGGAAGGAAAAAACTCAAGCTTTAAGAGCAAAGAAGTTCTAGAAATAGGGACATCTTTCTCAGCTAAGAAACCAGTAAGTATAGTGAAAGTTTTGGGTTAATTAATGTACTTACTTTGGGAGAATTCTTATGATCTCTTTGTATGATGTAAATTCATGTTTTAGGTGACCAAGGAACCCAAGAATGTAGCTTGAAGTGAAGGGGAAGTCAAGTTACAACCTTTTTTAGTCAAGGTACATAAAATCACCCCACTTTGTGATCAAGTTTTAATATGGATTTTGGGAATTTCTCTAAGAACGATTTTGAAGATTAAATTCTTGAGTTAGATGATTATTAGCTACTTTATGTTGGTTATTAATTAGATATAATCATTGCATTTTTAAGAAAGTAAGTGAAAATTGTGATTTTTAATACTAGAAGCTAGTTAAAGCTTGTTCAATCGGTTTTTCGTAAAGAATTATGTGTGCTTGTATTTTGGTATGGATGGGTAGTAGGTTACATGATGATAATGAGTTTTCATGTGTAATTTAAGTGTTTAAGAGTTCTCATGTTTTGGTTATCGCACGTTTACATTATGGAAGGTGTTAAAGTATATCGTTTCTTCCATCTTAAAAAGAGAAATTTATCATCGAATTGTGGGTGAAACCTTTTGAGAATTTAATGATGAACTCTTGGCAATAAGGTACTGTATTTCACTCATGAAGATTTTCCAAATTCATTTCATAAATTATTTGTAACTAGAAACACGGAAAACCGCTATAAAAATCTCGTTTTCAGGGTTAACTTCGCTTGATTCTTAAAGGAGTTCTAAAGGGAGAAATTTCCTAAAATATTTAAGGATTTGCAGTAGATTTGCTACCAAATAATTTACGTGTTTAAAAGTTAATTCAAAGTAAAGAATTGTTTTAAAGAGAACCTTCTTTTACGATCTCCGAAACATCGTTTTCACTCATGAATCTTACAAATTTCCACTCTATCGTCGGGACTATATTGTGGGATTGAACTCATAAGGGTTACTTGCACCTCAAAGTCATGTAGCTACTGTCCTAGTCCTCGCAAACTATTTTATCACAGACTTGAAGTGGTTTTGCAAACTCAATTATATAAAGGAAGCGTTTCGGAATCCCTTTTGGTGTTTGTGAATATTATTTGCAAATTTGAACCGTTTTTTTGCGTGGAAACAGGAATATGTGTATCATGTGTGGGGACACGTCCTAGAACCGCTTGCAAGCGGGTAAACAAGTAGGAGCTTAGGTTCCGAAATGTTTGGAGGTTTACACTTCGGTGTACCTCAATGTGTATCCTATTCTTCATGGGCTAATCTTTATTTGACTAAAAGTTGTGTTCGTGGTATGTGATGTTGGAAAACAAATGTGTTTGTACACTTAGGTATTTGTAAACTTATGTTAGTAGCGTTTTGGCGAAACATTGATTTGTGTAAAAATTTCGGAGGGTGTACTCCTTACTTTCAGCCACCGTAATGTTTTTGTGGTGTAATTTGTGTATCGGCGTAAGCTGATTTTATTCTGTGAATCTGTCCCGATGGGGGCATACTCTCTTGTCCAGGAATCCAAAGGTAGGCTTCAGGGGACTTTGATGTTTGTGTAATAGGGTGTCCATAGCCCGCTGGGACCTGAGCATGATCTTATCACCTTTGCCAAATGTTTTTGTGTTGTACAATTTGAAACTGTTTTTGCATCAACTTTAGGAGCTATGTACTGTAATAACTTGGATATTTTAGTTGATATATATATTTTTTCTTGACTAAGCTCGTAGAGTCAACTCATCCATATTAATGGGTTGACTCCAGCAGGTGACAGTCTGCGTAATATTTTTAACTAAATGCTTCCGCTAATCCTGCATTAAGCTACTTTAGAACGATTTAAAAAGTCGTACGACGGTGGGCTGTTACAATGCATGACAGCCATGCTTTGAACAACCACACAAAGTTTTAAGCTTCTTCTTCGGCTAACAGCACACAACCCGACCAACATAATAGATTGACCATGGTTATGACTCCAAAAAAATGCGCAAATGGCATCCTATACCGGTTTCATACATAAGTTTTATCAAATGTGATAACATCTCCGAAGTCTTTGCACGCATCTCTACTCCTTCCATCAGCCCAAAATACATTCCTCAATTTACCATTTTCGTCAATGTCATACATGTAAAAGAAGTATGAATTGCTTTCAATCATCTCAAAAAATGTCTCCTCATTGCAACAAAGTCTCCTTCTTGCAAGCTAAGTCTTCTAACTTTGCTAATCAAATTACGACAATCCCTCCCATCAAAAGGAACTTTATCATGTCCACCATATGTTAATACAAACGAATTAAAGTTCTTTGCAATCGGAACACCAGCGGTGTCATTTTCCAAAATTCTCCTGCTATCTTCCTCACTAATGTGCTTATAGTTCCGCATGAATTTGGAATTTTACAGAACACAGGGTGGTTATGTTCTAATAAAACCTTTGTTAATTTCCATGATCCATCATCTTGACACCGTGATGCATTTACTTTGAACACACATCCCATAATTACAGTGGTAGCCGGTCGCCGAGGATTATTTGACTTTGAAGTGAATTTCCCCTCTTTGAACAAACCAACCTTAACCTTACACAATTACTATAATCTACAATATTACGATTTCTTTCAATGCCATTCTCGTTTCCCGTGTTTTCCTTTCCTTTTGTTCTCTCAGAGCTTCTGATTTTTATTTGAAATCCACTTTGACGTGCATGTTCATGACAATAATTAAAAATTTCTTCAACAGATTTAAATACCATACCCACATATGGAGAGACAGTTTTTTCAGCATCATCAGGTTCAACATCTTGAAGCACTTCATTGACCAATTCATCACCTGGACCTACCCTATTATCATCCTCGTTAGCAAAATCATCATCTCCCTCATCATTTAAGGGGTTCTCATCAGGATCAAGATTTATATAAAATTCATTAATACAATCGTCGGAGTCATATCCTAGGTCAATCACTTCATCTTCTTCATTTAATACAACGTTTAGATCAAGCATCTAGAATAAACACGTATATGAGAAGATATGTATTATTAAAAGAGGGCAAAGTATCATACCTAGTATGCATAACAAGAAAACACCATCCAATTATATGAATAGTCGTACATAGCACATGCATATAATCAAAGAAAAACAAGTTCCATAATTCGATCATACTCCTTTATAGCTTAAGACACAAAATTCCTGGTTCTAGCAATATGTCACTCAAAGAACACATTCTAATAGGCAGGTCAATTAAATAAATACAACATTGAAATTTCTGGAAATAGCAGTTCAATTAGAAATTCACGGACATATTTTGTGAAGCATGTAAAAGAGACTATCAACTCTCAACTACTCTTATGTTTTATAGTGATTCCTGAAACACATAAATTAAAAAAACAATTGATATAGTCGATAGGGATGAAAGTTGAATCACAAATTTACCATACTTGTTCATGAATCCTTGCTTAATTTTTATTCAACCAACACTAAACTTAAAAATTTTATATAATTCTTTAATTTCATATCTTTTACTCGTAAATTATAACCAGGATCAAATAGGATAATCAACTTGGAGACATAATTGGAAGTTGTTGCTTGTCTCTCCTCTTCTTCTCCCCCCTCTTCTTCTCTCTCTCTCTTTATTTTGAAAATAATTTTTGGATGGGGGCTGTCCAAGTTCGATACTGGTCTAACTGGACCGCCATTGACCGATATGGTCAAACCATCCTGGCATTCCCTCATAATTAGGGATGATATGTGCATGATACTGGTACGTCTACTATACCGGAACTTAATGGGCAACTTACCGGTGTGCAACACCTGGGCCATGCTTAATGAGCATGGGCTTGATCCAGTACTTACTCAACGAGCCCATGGGCCTAAAGATAAGTACCAAAAAGAGGATAGAATTGTATTCAACCAATAGGAGCAGTGTCTTATCTAGCTTGGGACACTGCCGACTCCTATAAATACCCCCTGATCTGAGTCATAAGGTACGTTCACATATACCAAAATACTCTACTTGAGATATACCGGTTTTTACCCTTTACTGACTTAGGCATCGGAGGGGCGTTCCTCGGATCAACCCCCGAGGTTAGTTTACGTGTTCTGTCTTGCAGGACCACAAACCAGCATACTTGATTGAAGGATACCGGTTCACCCCAACATCATTTATTCCATACCGGAACAATTGGCGCTAGAAGGAGGGGCGAACTATACCTTTAGTCTTAAGTTGTGATCTTGCTAGCCCACCTGCCCTATGGATCCTAAGCAAACTTTTGGGATGCCGGAAACGGATGAAAATAACAATACTCCTGAAACTAGACCACTCGGTTTCAAGACTCCGCAACCGGTGGTTGGGACCTCCAAACCACAAGCGGACAAGGGTAAGAGGGCTACTAAAACCCCTCAACCCAATATATTTGAAACACTGCAACATATGTTCAGTCCTGAGCAACTTATGAGTGCCGCTGAAGTCTTTCAAGCCATGGCGAGTCAGACTCCACCGACCGTTCATGCTAGCAAACGTCTCCCGAATAGGCCACACAGTCCTGTTAGGAAGATTCGATCTCTCCTTAGTGGCCGACAGGGTGAACAAAGCCGGCATGATCAGGATCAGGGGGAAAACTCGAAGACCGCCACAGAGCCAGTGGGGGATGAAGTTGAAGAGGATCATCATGACACAGAGATCCAGCAATCATCCCAGCCTAGGAGAGAGAGTGTGAGTATGCCCAGCATCGAGCACCGATATCTCTTCGCTCCTCTCCATTCTCCACTACCATACTCCAAGAGCCCATGGAGAAGATCAAAATGCCGACATGTAAATATGACGGCAAAACAGATCCCGAGGATCATATATCTGCTTATGAAGGACACATGATGTTGTATACCGACACGGACTCCGTCTAGTGTAAAGTGTTCCCTTCAACTTTGTCTGGCCTGGCGCAGACTTGGTTCAAAAGCATCCCGCCGGTGACAGTCTATGATTTCTGGCAACTCTCAGCTATGTTTGTCACACATTTCGTCAGCAATAAGCGAAGGGAGAAAACAACGGGAGAACTGATGTCCATTAAGCAGGGGGAAAAGGAATGCCTGAGGGATTACATCAGCCGCTTTAACTCCGAAGCCGTTACTATCCCCAGCTTGCAGCAAGAGGTTGCAGTCCTAGCACTAATGACGGGCTTCAAGGAAGGCACTGCTTTCAGAAGCTACTTGTGCCGTAAGAAGTTGACCAGCCTGACTGAAGTTCTCGGTAAAGCCAATGAGTTCATCCGAGGAGAAGAATTTGACAACGCGGCAAAATCTAAATGGTCTGAAGGAGATGACAAGGAAAAGGAGAAGGACAAAGACAAAGACAAAGATAAGTACCGGAAGACAAGAAGCACGATAGTTCCGGTAGAAGGGAAGAGAATAACTCGATGAAAAAGGGCCAGTAAAGAAGGCCAGAGTGCTACCACAATTACACTCCCCTAATGGTGTCCAGAGTAGAAATCTATGAGATGCACAAGAAGGATGATAAGTGGCAGCGACCTCGAAAGATGTTCTACAAAGGCCGTGATAAATCAAAGTGGTGTGATTTCCACAGAGATTACGGCCATGTCACAGATGACTGTAAAGATCTGAAGGACGGGATTAAAGACTTGATACGGAGAGGTTACTTTAAGCATTATCAAGCTCAAACTGACTAAGAGAGGTCATCTAGAGAAGATGACGGTAAAAGAAGGTCAGTAAAGGAGAGAATCACCGAGATACATATCATCTCGGGGGGACCAGTTCACGGTGGTAGTATACATGGGGCCAAGGCCAGTTTGAAGGAAGTCAGGCATCAGGTAAATTACCATAACACTGGAACATGACCGGCACCTCCTAAGATGTCGTCTGTAGCGTTTACGGCAGAGGATGCCAAGGGGATTATCTACCCTCATGATGACCCTCTGGTAGTATCTCTGCATATATATAACGCGATGGTTCATCGCATCCTTGTCGATGGCGGCAGCTCCGCCAATATTTTGTTTATGCTAACGTTTGAGAAAATGGGTTTGGGGAGATCATGTTTGAAGATGGTCTCATACCCGGTGATTGGGTTCACAAGAGCATCTGTAGCCCCGGAAGGCACAATTCGGCTACCGGTTAAATTGGGAGAAGGACCCCAATCGCGAAATCTCATAGTGGAGTTCCTAGTCGTTGATGTACCGGCAGCATATAACGCCATCATAGGGCGACCGTTGATTCATTACGCTCAGGCTATGGTATGTACATACCACCTAACGATGATATACACGTCAAACAGCGGCAAGCCAGAGAGGCTAAAAGGAAACCAGGAGTCGGTTAGGGCATGTTACTTGATGGCTCTAAAATCTTCATCGCATAAAAGGCCGGCAGAATCCCCACCATCGGAGAGAAAGAAACGGAGGGCAGAGAATAAAGCCAACAGGGATCTGTCCAGGGAGAATTTCGAGGGAAGGTCGGCAGACTTGCCGCGACCTAGCCTTGAAGGAGAAATTGAAGAGGTAAGTCTGGAACTTGATTAGCCGGAAAGAACGGTCAAGGTAGGAGCTGACCTGAGGGAAGATGTAAAAGTGAATTTGATAAGTTTACTAAGAAGCAATAGAGATGTTTTCGCATTCTCGGCAAATGAGATGCCAAGAATTGACCCAACATTCATGGTTCACCGGCTGAATGTCAATGAAGATATAAAACCAGTAAAGCAGAAGAAGAGAAACTTCTCGACCGTGAAGAATGCAGCAATCAAAGAGGAGGTTAATAAACTGCTCGTGGCAGATTTCATCGAACCCTGTGATTACCCAGAATGGCTAGCAAACGTGGTAATGGTAAAGAAAGCTAATGGTTCATGGCGGATGTGCGTCGATTTCACCGATCTGAACAAGGCTTGCCCCAAGGACTGTTACCCATTGTCGAGAATTGACCAATTAGTAGACTCTTCTAGCGGTCATGCACTATTGAGCTTCATGGATGCCTTCTCAGGATACCATCAAACCAGCCTCTCAGAATCTGACAGAAGCAAAGCCGCATTCATCACCAATGCTGGCTTCTATGCATACAAAGTCATGCCATTCGGATTGAAGAACACAGGAGCTACCAATAAAAAGCTGGTAGACAAGATATTTGCGGCTCAGAAAGGCCGGAATGTGGAAGTTTATGTGGACGATAGTATCGTCAAAAGCATCACGGAGGAAGCCCACAATACTAACCTAGAGGAAACTTTCGCAACTCTCCGCAAGTATCAGATGAAGCTAAAGCCCAAGAAGTGTGTGTTTGGGGTAAGGTCCGATAAGTTTCTAGGCTTCATGGTGAGTGAAAGGGGATAGATGCAAACCCCGACAAGATCAGGGCAATAAGCTACCAGAGCCCAAGAGTATCCGGGATATCCAAAAACTCACCGGCAGAATGGCGGCCTTAACCAGGTTCATATCTAAGTCAGTTGAGAAGGCTCTACCGTTCTTCAAGATCCTGAGGGGAAATAAGAAGCTTGAATGGGGGGATGAGCAAAGACAGGCATTCCAGGCTGTAAAGGAGCGCTTCAAAAGGCTGCTAACTATCACCAGACCCGAAACGGGAGACAAGCTCCAACTCTACGTATCGGTGTCCGTGAAGATGGTAGCAGCAGTTTTACTGGTGGAGAAGGACAAACAACAGCACCCCATCTATTTTGTTAGCCATGTACTGGCAGGAGCAGAGCAGAGGTATGAGTTATTGGAAAAAATGGCATATGCCGTACTGATAGCAGTAAGGAAACTCAGACCATACTTTGACTCTCACACCATCCAGGTACTCACCAATGAACCGCTAGAGAAGGCACTCCATAAACTGGATATGACCGATAGGTTACTCAAGTGGGCAATTGAGTTATTAGAGTTCGACATAGAATACCAGCCACGCACCGCCATCAAAGCGCATACAAGCTGACTGACATTTTACCAGAGGATAAGATGGCGGCAAAGAAAATTAAAAGGGAGGCCATGTGGTTTTGCATCTTTCAAGGACAACTGTACAAAAAAGATCTATCACTCCCACTCCTATGGTGCGTAACGGCTCACGAGGCCACGAAGATAATGGAAGAAGTTCACGAGGGAGTATGCGGAAATCATATCGGGGGAAAAACACTGGCACTAAAGGCTTTGACAGTCGGTTTCTACTGGCCGACAATGTTGGCAGATGCGCAAGCTTACGTCAAGTGTCAGAAATTTGCCCCATTCATCCACCAACCGGCAAACGATTTACAGCCCATCCTAAATCCAATCCCTTTCTCTCAGTGGGGGATCTATCATAGGACCATTCATGCCGGCATCGGGAGGAAGAAAGTTCCTGATAGTAGGAATTGACTACTGCACGAAGTGGATCGAAACAGAACCGACTGCAAAGATAACGGCCAACCAGGTGAAGAAGTTTATCTGGTAGAATCTTATCACAAGGTTTGGAATCCCAATGGGAATTGTCATGTACTATGGCGTCCAGTTTGACTTTGGGTCGATAAAAAACTTCTTGAGCCCCTATGGCATTAAGTTCGCATACTCATCAGTATGCCACCCGCAAAGTAACGACCAAGTTGAGGCCGCTAACAAACAGATCCTGAACGCGCTTAAAAAGAAGCTATATGACTTGAAAGGAACGTGGGCCGATATGGTTCCAGTAGTGCTATGGTCCAACAGGACCACCGAAAAAGAAGCTACAGGGGAAACCCCTTTCAGGCTGGCATTTGGTGCTGAAGCAGTGTTACCGGTCGAAGTTGGGTTACCAAACTGGCGGATCCTAAACTATGACCCCGAGCTCAACGATAAATTGCACAAGGAGGATCTCGACCTCTTGCCTGAGCTCAGACTAGCAGCAGAGCTCAGATCGGCCGCTTACAAAGACCGGATAAGCAAAGCGTATAACATAAGAGTGCAAAGCCGACCCATAGAGAAAGGAGACCTAGTTCTAATACCACTACAAGAAAAAGTCGATTTAGCGACCGAACAAATCAGTCGCTAAAACATACAAATCAGTCGCTAAAACATCTTAGCGACCGCCGGAGACCAAAATCAGGGTGGTCGCCAAAACGCTAGTCGCAATTTTGTTTTTGGCGACTGAAATTTGGTTGGTCGCCATTTTGCAACTGAATTGCGACTACTTAGCAACCGTTTAGTTTAGCGACCGAACTTGTATTTTGGCAACTGAAATTCAGTCGCTACATTTAGCGACTGACTTTTATTTGTTTGCAACTCCTTTTTCAGTCTCTATTTTTAGCAACCGATTTTCTTTTTTAGCAACCATCTAGGTAGTCGCTAAAATTAGCGACTGAAGTTTAATTATTGCAACTACTTTTCAGTCTCAATTTTTAGCAACTGATTTACCTTCTCAGCAACCAACTAGGTAGTCGCTAAAATCAGTGATTGAAATTATTGTTTTTGAAATTATTGCTTTTGGGATTCCATTAATACAAATATATTAATATACATCACATTCTCAAACAACCTGCTCATATAACAATCATTCACCAAATGTGCAACCAATTTTCAATTATAAGTTCTCCAATAACCAAAGTAATCAGTAGCTACTACTTCCAACCATTCCAATTTACAAACCCAACGCTATATCCGACTATTTCCAATATACAAAAACCAACGCTATTTTCCGATATAAAAAATCATCGCTACTACCTTCCGACTACTTCCAATATACAAAAGCCATGGCTACCTATTCCCAATAAACATAGACCCACTATTTTCAATTAAGTAGCCACGGGAGGGATATACAAAAAACCCAATTAATGTTAAGAATGGGTGCACAAAAATAACCCATAGAATGTTTTTACCTATGGATTCTCAGTACCACAAAAAACATGGAGCTAACCTTTAATTAGGTGGTAGATGGAGCATCTCCTCCCGATGGATCACGGGGATCACAAGGAGCCTTCAACGATTGTGACATCTCCAACACCTTATGTTGTAACTTTGCCATATTAGCTTGATACATTTCTTTCTCCTTCATCCATAGGGCCATTTCTTTCTCATGTGCTTCTTGAGTTGCTTGAGCAAATTTTAGGCTATCTTGTGCTATCTTTTTGCTTTCCTCTGCCATACGTTTGCATTCTTCAACTTGGGAGTTAAGTTGGGAAATCAAAGAAGGATTATGAGGTGACACTATGGTTTGTGATGAAGTAGGTGATTTGTAGAACAATGAAGATGCACTACCTAAACCATACACTTTACCCTTCTTTAGACCACCAACAACTTCCAAATACACTTCATCGGGATCTTTTGTAACTCCTTGGCTTTTATAATCTTCAATCTTCATCAAGTATTGAGTCTGGAACATATCATTCAATAAAATGAAAATATAAGCAAGAAACATAACAGAAAATCAAGCTTCAAAATTCAGTAAAATAACAGCAGGGAGTCCCTGCTCCAATTTCCCATGATCACACGCCCACCCATCCATCTGCTTTCTTCACTCACATGCATTTTTTACTCTCTCTCTCTTTCTGCATTACACCATCTAATTAATTTATCACCACCAAGAAAATAAAAAGTGCACCAGTAGACTACTTTATTCTTCCAACATCCAATAAAAAAGTGCACCAGTAGACTAATTTAAAAAAAAAACACCTCAAATCAAACTATACCAACATCCATGAGTGAAATCCCCACAATTCCACCCAAAAAAACAATAGTTAGTTAAGATCCATTACTAAAGGAGAAAAAATTGAAAAAAAAAATATACCTTAACTGTAAGATCCAAAAGTAGACTACTTTATTCTTCCAAATAGACATTACTCTATGCAAATAGGGGGAAATAAAAGCAATAGATCTGGACAATTGCCAATTAGAGAAGTAGAAGACATAAATGATTTTTAAGTTACTTTCAGTTACACACTAGCTTCTGTGTATATGTTTGGGAAGAGAGGGGAGCAAGTGAAACACTTAAAAGGATCATCCTGCTCATAATATCCTGACCCTGAAAAGGCCAGCCCCAGCCCGTTAAAACACAGTATGGGTCGACCCTACAGAGCCCTCCCCACTTAGTGTAGCTTGATGGGCTTGACCTTGTAAAACTAGGGTCGGGTCAGGGCATTGAACAACTCTAGTACACAGTAGCTCCAGCCACATAACAGTCTACATAACAGTACACAGTAGCTCCAAGAAAAGGAGGAAAATTATTAGTAACGAGTACACAGTAGCTCCAAGAAAAGGAGGAAAATTATTAGTAACGAGTACACAGTAGCTCCAAAAAGCTCCTAACATTAAATCAGGCCAACCAGCACCCCCATTGAGAGTTTCACATAGCTAAAAGGAAATAATTCTTGCCATCCACTGCATACAAATGATCTAACATGATAGCATATCACTATAACACATAATTTAAAGACTTGTAATTTTGAGTTGGACAAAGGTAACTAGCACCCATTATTATCCTTGAAGCCATCTCTAGAACTGATAATTGACTCCCTTCATACAATGGCTCTTGTGAAGCCTTTAACATGTCAAAGAACTTCTTAGACTCGGGATTTAGCTCTTCTTCGACATCATCAAGCCTTTCAACAAATTCAGTGCCTTCCCTTGGACCCAATGCATCAACAACCATGTCCATGTATCGATTAGTTGTAGAATTAGATGACCCTAGACTAGCAAAATCCTCTCCATGACATACCCATTCAAAATAGTCATTCACAAATCCTTTTCTATACAGATGTTGTTTCACACTATCAACATCTAAATACTTTCAATATTTGCACTTAGAACATGGACATCTGATATTTTGAGAATTAGTGAGATCGGTGTGTTCTTTAGCAAACTCAACAAATTCTCTTACTCCATCCACAAACTCCTTCCTTATTACTCGACCTTCACATCTCTCATACATCCATTTGCGATCCAATCGATTCATAAACCTTACTTCTAAATGTTGCCATCAAAAAATGAATGGAAATTAGGAACAAATATTTCATCTAATATATGCATGCATAGACATACCTTTGTACTTATAAGTACTCTTTCTATTTATTAACACACATATATAACATACAAAACAAGTCCCACAGGAAAAAGCCTACACATTGTTTATATTTTAATTGAAATCAAACTCAATATAATTAATGATCAAGCAGTGAGAGAAATAGTCTATGAAAACAAACACTTATCATGAATTACCATAAATGGTAGCTCAATTTCATACTAGATATATAAAGTACAATTTTCACTCTTCTATATCCTTCTTCCATGTAATTGTTTAACAAATTAAGAGAAATAAACAAAGAAATTTAAAAAGGCATAACAAAAAATGCACAATTGAACTCAAAGAAATTGAAATTATTCAATATAGAAGGAGAATTGTAACAAACCTGGATCGAAATTCCCCTCTTAAAAGTTCGTTTTTGTTGTCAATTTCTTCAACCAATTCGAACTTATCCAGTAAGAGTTGAGAGATGAGCAAGAGTTGAGTCACAACTTCCTAAATTCATAAGCCTAACTCACTTACATCAATCTGATTTGAAGACCAAAGAAAAACGAAAACCAAGTCATGATAACCCAAAACCCTAAAGAAAAACTATAGAACAGCAATTGGAAATGGAACGCAGCTTGCAATTAAAGTTCACATGCATTCGAAGAACTATAGAACTGCAATAATTTAAGAGATTAAAATTTAAATCCCTAAAATCAATTGAAAACCCTAAAATGCAATTGAAAATCGTAAAACCAATCAAAAGATAAGTGGAACCTTGAGGCTCTGTCGAATACTCCGTCGAGTGCTCCCGTCGTCGTCGCCGTCGAGTGCTCCAGTCGTCGTCGCCGTCGAGTTCTCCAGTCGTCGTTGTCGTCAGTGCTCGAGTGAAACTGTTAGTCGACGTCTACTGTTGGGGGTGAGAGTGTTCATCTCTGTCAACTGTTCGAGTGGCGTCGCCGGCGACTGTTCGAGTGACAGTGAAAGTGCTCGACTAAGAGTTCGATTGAAAGTGATGAGTGTGGTTTCGAGTGAGAGTTACGAGTGGGTGAGTTTGGCAAGGAATTTTTCCAATTTTTTTGATAGGAAGGTTTTAGGCAAGATTTAATTTTAAAAAAGGTTCAATGTTTTAAAGTTTTTTGGGTTAGACTTTGCAACTACTAATGTAGTTGCTAAAACACAAATAATTAGTCGCTAATTTATTATTTATATATATTTTTTTTTTTGAGAAGGATTATTCATATTATTTTTTATTGTACATATTCTAGCACCTGCTCTATAGTCGCAGAAATATGTTACAGTCGCTAAATGGCAACTACTTAGCAACTACACAGTAGTCAGTCGCAAATTAGCCACTACTAGTCTCCTTCAGTTGCTAAAGTTAATATTAGCAACTACCTACTCTGTCGGTCGCTAAAATGACTTTTTCTTGTAGTGGACGCACAGCAGCTACCGGCAAAGCCCACACTAATGGTAAACTGACGGCTAATTGGGAAGGACCCTATCTGGTGAAGGAAGAAATTATTTAAGGAGCCTACCAGTTAGAAGACATGGCAGGCAAGCTACTTAAGAACAGCTGGAATGCCAGCGTGCTCAAGAAATACTTTGTTTAATTCTTTCCTATTTTGGTTTTAATCGGCATTATAGCCATAATAGTCTTTATTAAGTAATAAGGCGTTGCAGCCAAAAAACTAATAGTACTAATGATTGTTCAGTTACAATAATTCCGGTGTAACCGGGAAGAGCCACTTATAATAAGATGAGCATCTTCTTACCAATTCTCGATTGCAGCTTGAGAAATTTCCATGACGGTCAATGACCTGCTCGGATCTGCCGTCAGGAGAAACTAATAACAAAGAGTGACTATATCCCCACTGTCGGTCAATGACCTATGTGGATCTGCCGACAGAAGAGAACCAATTCCACATCCCTTGTCGGTTAATGACCTCTTTGGATCTGCCGACAAAAGGGGGGAATGGTCTGGCAACTCCCTTACTAGTCTATGACCCACGAGGATCTATCGGTAAGGGGAGGCCAATTTCTGCCGGTCTATGACCTAAGTGGATCTGCCGGTACAAGAACTACGAATTATCTTTAATATCAAATGGCCTATAACTTACGGGGATCAACCGCTACGAGAATTTGCTGCCTATTTCTTTCGATTAGTTTTGTAGTACACAGTTACTAGCAACATGATAAGAAGAGGAACAACAATATAAAAGATAAAAACCGACATGACAGTTGGACAAAAACATTTGTATAAAATAAAACATTGTCATTGCAAAGGCCACTCAGGGTAGACGGACAGAGTACAAATTTGGATAACGAAAGAAGCTAAATAAACAGGGAATGGCGCTAAACGAGCACATTCTCGTCTTCCTGCTTCTCTTCTTCTTCCAATTAAGAAAACTCAGCCCGGGGATCAGCATTGGCGATGTCGGCTTCAGTAACCCCGTCATCCAAGACCTCGCCTTCCACTGGAGTCTCGAAGACCCGTTTTCATGGGCCTTCTCCATATCCTGCTAGCAGATGCCGGCAATGGTAGCCTAGCACATCGCATGGCGCCGGACCATCCACCATTGTACCGGTTCTGGAGACGGGTTACAAAGTCATCAGACTGCCGATACTCCACCACGGCCTCCTCCGAGAGTCGGGCCTGCTTCTCCCTCAGTTCCTAAAGCTCTTTCTGAGCCGCCATCTTCAAGCCCTTCTCAAGATCCAACTCCTACTCCAAGGTTTCGCGGGCTCGGAGTTTCTCCATCAACTCCAACACCCTCGAGGTGATTTCCTCGTACTTGTCGGTCTTTTCCTTGAGCTTATTGTTAGTCTCCTCGAGAGCCACCGCCTCAGCAAGCTTGAGACGGATTTTCTCCAGTTCCTCTTTTTGCTGGCGGAGCTGGACCTTGTCGGCCATCTTCTCATCCAGACCGGTAAAATACCCGCCCTGGTAAAAGCAGTATAAGTCTTGTAGTTCTTTACCGGACTGGGCAGACTGCAGTCACAAACAACAAAAGATTTGTCAGCAGGAAGGCAAAACAAAGCAAGGGAATTTAACCACAACAGGAAATAGAAGTCGGGTGAGGGGCTTACCAGCGCCAGATGGTGAGCACGCATAGCAGCCACCGCCTGAATATCGACTTCCGACATGTCAAATTTCAGTTGCATTTCCCGGAGGAGCCGATATCCCAGAGTACCGCCTTCCAGAGGGCGGTCTAGCAGCAGAGACTTGTCATCACCGATATCCAGAGCCGGGTTAAACTTACCCCCGGACCTAATCGGTCATCAGTCGAGAAAAAATAGACGAAAAGAAAGACAGTAACATACTTCCACAACAACTCTGGAGCCTTACCATGAGGATCCGCCCGGCAAAATCCCAAAGCCGACAAGACTGGGTTGGTCAGTATATAAGAAGCATGAGGCAACCAGGTCTTCTGTACCGGCTTCGGTTTCAGCCCTTTGGGCGCCGGCACAGTGATGCCATCAAAATACTTGAAGGCCACAAGCTCCTTGGACGTCAAGCGCCGGTTCGGGATATGCTCCATCCTCGTTCGCGGCTGATAGGCTGTCGTACACCTGTCAAAAATAATTCCTGCAAAACCTTCTAACAATGTAGTAGGATAAGTAGGGTCGAATCCACAGAGAGATGGTTATTTTAATCTAGCTTCTAAAGTATGGAGAAACTAAACAAAATCAGAATTATGAGAATTAAGGCTCTAAACAATGAAAATAAAACTAAAAGGATCTAGGGCAATGGTTCACCATGTTTATAACTATAATCTACCAAAATATCATCAATAGTTCAATTAATCAGATATCTAGAGCACAGGTTAATCCTACGGTCGGGTCTTAACGCTCTCAAATCAACATATGCTAGTACGGTCGCTCAACATAATCAGATTTGCTAATTGTAGGTAAGCCTCTAAAAAGTACTATCTCTCGATCTATGACTTTTCATTAGCAATATTTAATCAGACAATTGATCAGATTGCAAGATTGACAATGAAAGCACTAATCAATTAGAAATAACAATGACTAATGAAACCATCAATAAACATCCATCAAGAATTATAACATATAAACATGGATTCCCAAACCCTAGAAATAAAAACTACTCTATCATGAAATAAATAATAAAATCTAAATCTACAAAGGAAAACTGTAACAGCCCTCCCCAAATAGCAGCTTAATTTACGACCAACTATACTTAATTAAAGAGTTAAGCTGCTAATTAGGGATGTTGTTAGTGCAGATTTCTAACCCACCCTGCCCCTGGGAGGTTAGGAAATCTGGAAGTATCTAAGCATATTATGAAAACAACCTAAATTATTTAATTATTACATCATAGTCTAAGTATTTAGATAACCGAGTTCAAAATATAGTTACATAACATAGTTGATATAATACAGAAAACACAACGCAATGCATGCTCACATAACACGAACATTCCGGACTAAGCTAATCTTTAACCTTCGTCTAGTCCTGCAAAATAGCTGAATCTGCCCCCACCAGGACAAGTTCAAGATAACAAAACAGTCAGCTTACGCCGGTACACAAGTCCCACCAGTTGCAAAATAGTAAGGTGGCTGAAAATAGACTTTATTTCGAAGTGATAACATAACTGTTGTTTCAAACACCTTTATTCGCTTAATTACAAAGTTACTTTCTCCTTTTGAATAATGTAGAAATAATAACAACATCATGAACATATCAAGTGACCTTCCATGAGCAACATTTATACTCTTTTCAACAATTACTTAAACATTTTTATACATAAATCCAAAATATTTCTAACTCTGGGAAGGAACACGAATGGAGGGCAAAGCCGACTCTCCAAACTTTTGAGGGACGTCTCCCCACCTTTCTTATTTTCTGCTTGCAAGACTTTTTAGGTCATGACCCTTCATAATGGAGCAATACCCGCTCCGGAGCAATACCCGCTCCAAATACTTAAAGAGCAAACCCGCTCTGTGAGTGTTGTTCATCACTGCTTACGCAGCTACTTCCCTTCTAAAACTAGAATTTTAATAATTGCAAAACTTATACTCAAATATACAAAAACTTTAGTCTCAAATACTTGATGGAACCAACTTTCATAATTATCTCAATTTATCAAAACAAGTTTCGTAAAACAAGCTTGCTATGTCAAGTTCCACTATTTTTGGAAAGGTGACTTAACAATCAGGTTTCGAAAGAATGTTATGATCAGTTGAGGTAGTTAAAGGTGGTGTTATCAAGACATGGCAGTGTATAAAAGGTTATAGAAGGGCTCTTAAGATATGGAAATATTATCTCACACAAGCACCACATATGACAATTCCCATGGTTCTCGATTTGGTGTTAAAGAACAATGGTTTTTATGCAAAGATCACTTGTAACTCTTGTGCCAAGCCAAAGTTTTGGTTTACCATTTAATTTAGGAAAAATGGATCAGAATACCCCCAACTTTGACCCATCCGCTTTTAATACCCCCAACTATGGGTTATTTTTAAATACCCCCAACTATTGAGGAGGTCCGCCAAAAATACTCAATTTACCTGTTATGACCGGATGAACAAGTAAACCAAAACTCCCACCACCCCCCCACCCTCCTCTGCTCATCTCTCTCCTCTCGCTCATCCCACCCCCCCTCCCACCACCCACCGCCACCGTCCCTTACCACCCTTCCCACACCCCAGCCCCCCTCCCTACCCCCAGCCCCCCCTCCCCCACCACCCCGTCGAATTATCCATGTCTCCCTTTTCTTCTCCTTCTCTCTAGTCCATAGTCCCTAAACTTTGAGTTGCCATGTCAATGTAGCAGAGCAACAAAATAATAAGTCTCCAACTTCCGATAATCTCTTTCTCTCTCCTCGCCATTAATGACGCTTCAAGCTCGCCGATGCGTTGACTACAATTCATGGCTTCTCCATCATTCCACCTCAACGCCTCACCGTCATTCCACCTCCGATCGCATCAATTTTCAAACCTAAGCCTAAAACAACATATGATATCAGCATCCAAGACTCAAACTATACAAAATTGATATTGAAAAAAAGTTCTGCAGCAACTAATAAATAAATTTTGAAGAGTAATTCTACAATTAAGGTCAAATATAGCAAAATTTAGAAGATGAGGATGAAATTGAAGGTCGACTCGAGATGTTTGAAGACTAGGTATACAATAAGAGCAATGTTAAGACGTTCATTGTAAGTAGGTATGATTATACTCGAATTTGTTCTTTTCTCTCTCCAATTCTTGCGCCCTCTTTCAGTTTGAAGGTTGAACCCTAGATTTTTCTCGGTTGACTCAAGCTTGTTTGCAACAACGAGGTCAAGTTAGCTTTGCTTATGTGGTCTGTTTGTTTTCGGCAAGATGAAGGGGAGGGGTAGGTAGGGGATGACGGAATCAGGGGAGGGGTTGTGAGGAGGGGTTGGGGGAATGGGGGAGGAAGAGGAAGGGGGAGGGTGGGTGAGATTTGTGGTGGTGAGGAGGTGTTGCGGCCTGCGGGAATGAGGGAGGAAGAGGAAGGGGAGAGGGTGGCTGAAATGGTGGTGGGTGGGAGTAGAAATTGGAAATAAAAATAAAAGAGAAATAAAAAATAAAAAAATTACCTTGCTAACAGGTTACAAGTCATCTGGGTGCATTTTTGGCGGACCTCCCCTATAGTTGGGGGTATTTAAAAATAACCCATAGTTGGGGGTATTAAAAGCGGACTGGCCAAAGTTGGGGGTATTCTGATCCATTTTTCCTTTAATTTATGAATAGGGCAGTAGGTGTCCATCTTTCAAAAGTATTTTAAGAACCAAAAGAACAAGGGTTTACTAGCTCGGAAAGCAATTAAGCGATAAGTCGAGTTTTAAGTATTGTTTTCTTCTCAAACGAAGGTTATACTTGTCATAAGTGGGTAAATACGAAACAAGGATTTATCAACACTCAAGATATGGAATTTCCAGAAGTATACAATGAAAGACCAGCAATATTTAAGGCATTTAATCAAAGGTCGGTACACTCAAAGTAGAAGCACGGTTTGATCGGTTTTAGAGGAACTTGACATGCAACGATTTATATTTCGGAAATCATTACCAAAACTCACATGCAACACATTGAAATCAACTACCTATAATTCATTAACAAATCAGTAAGTTCCCAACCAAATATACATTCGAAGCTCTCACAAATTCCATAAAACGAGTGCTATTCAATCAACTAGAAAGCAAGGATTCGAAGGGTGGTTATTGTGTACCTTAACTCGATGCTTAGGAGTCAAATCTTACTTAACCACTTCTATAACTTCTCCAGCAATTCCTTAGGACCTTAGAGAAAACATTCATCACTTAAAAGTTAGCAATTAACCCAAAGAAATCAAGGTTTAACCTAATACACCTCAATAATGCTGAAATTCAGCCACAACTCACCTTCCTTGGTTTTTCTTGATGCTACTGTAATGAAACCTCAAAAGTAACATTTTCCCAGTGTGTAGAACAGCTTGATAGACCTAGGGAAGTGTTTGCATGCAAGAATTAGAGCAAGGAGCCAAGAGGAGCAAGCTGCCAAAAGCAGCCCTGCTGCTCGCCAGAATGGCGTGAGAAAGGAAGAGAGGAGAGATGTGTGTTTCTTGTGAAATGATTCTGGTGAAAATGAATGAGGACCTTCCTCTCATATATATGGTGAATGGGTAAGGGCAAAATCATAATTTTCGGTTTAGTATTAGGGGTAGAATCGTCATTTCCCATGCTTATGTATTAACCAGAATTTCCAAGGCTTTCAACTTGGATTCTCTTCTCAATTCCCTCCTAATCCTTAATTATTCTTAACTAAATTTCTCCAAAGTATATTATATACCTTAATGAAAGTATCTTGACCTAATCAATCCTTAATCTCACTTCCTCGAATAACAAAACGATATCAATAACTAATACAAATCCCATCACTCTGAGACGATACTCAACGTTCTTAACATAATTCATGAATTACTCAATTATCACATAGCTCATGTTATTAGTTAGCTAATAACACATAATATCTACATTGGCAACAAAATTCACATAACAGTCATTTCAATTTTTAGATTTCAAAACGTAACGGTTACAACTTAATTTATCATCATTAGCCCAATAATCGTGGATTATCGATTCTAATATTAGCTTAATAAGTCAGGCTGTTACAAAAACATAATTAAAGAAAACAATGAAATAAAGAGAAGGAAATAATATAACTCATGAAAAATCAAGAACAAGAAAAAGTAGGGTTTGCAACTAAAAAAACTAGAGAGAAAAAGAAGAAGAAACTAAAACTAAACCTAGAATCAAAAATAACGTGATAAGGGAGGAGGAGAGAGAAAAGAGATATCTCTAATCTAAAAAATATTCAATAACCTAATAATACTAGGATAGTAAGTTACACACATAAGGAAGGTCGAAATATCATTAAATGGGCGGAATTAGTGATCCGCGTGTACAAAAACAGATTCCAGCAGAAACAGTCCCAACTTCGGAAAGGCATAACTCCTTGACTAGAAGTATTCTCGGGGCGTGCCACCTATCGTTGGAAAGCTCTTCAAGTCTAGTTTCCAAATATACTAGAATTACTCGATTATAAGAAGCACATCAAAAGTTATGATCATAAGAGTAGACGTGACTCTTTTTTCACATTTCTTCTAATGATTTTTCACTTCGTTTTCGCTCAAACTCGTACTATGACATATCCATACGATCCTTATGCATTGTAGCTTCTTTCCAAGTGCTCCTAATCCTCAAGCTTAGCTAATTATACTCCAAATACGTCCTCAATGCCTGAAATTCATCAAAAACAAGAAAATATACCGAATAGGAGTAGAATAACATAACTTAAGAATATAATGCAATAATGAACCTAAATACGAATCTAAATGCTCTAAAATGCAACCTAAATGCACCTAAAAACTATATATAAATATGACTTATCAGCGGCCGAGTGAAATACTAGCGAAGAGGAAAGTCATCTAGGACACGTAGCCAGAAGAACCGATATTGCCACTCTTTCAAGGAGGTCAGTTTGGGATACACCGTCAGCTTGTGGTGGCAGGTGTACAAAGATAACCAACCTCCACCCAGTCCATCTTCCTTATCGGCCCTAGAACAGTTCTTCTTACCCTTGCCTTTGGCGGAGCCATCTCCCTTCAACCAATGTAGCTTGCGGAAGAGGTTCAAAGTTTCCGGGAACCCCTTAAAACGGACCGTCCAGGCATAGGCAAGCAAGTTTCGCCTTGATAACGGTGTTAGTTGGACGAGACAGATGTTGAAGGCATTTAGGATTTTGACGATAAAGGGGTCAATGGGAAACTTATGCCCAAAATCTAATTGGTGGGCATAAACGGCAACATGGTCGGCAGGGCACTCGGTCACCACGTTTCCCTCATCAGGCAACACCAAGGTATAGTCGTCGGGGAAAGCAAAGACCACTGCCGCCTTGCGGCAAAAGTCATAGGACAGACAAGTCTCTCTCCACTTGCTGTCAATTTCCTCCAAGGATGGGCTACCTTTCTCCACTACCGGTAGAAAGGGGCGGTGGAGATCATCATCATCATCGTCATCCTCCGGTATAACCTTCGGTGGATCCTCGACATCATCCTCAGCCTCCAAATCGGTGGACTCGCTGCTCTCCATCATAGCACGTTCCACACTAAGGACATCGTCCTCATTGATGTCGTCCTCTTCCAAGCTGCCATCCTCCTCATCCTCCTCAACCTCCCCATCCTCGGCATAAAAAATCTCCTCATTTGCCGACTCTTCCTCATCCATGGCTATTACCGGCCTCGAAGACGAAGCCTCATTAGGGGGATTAATCAAGGAGTGCTATCGGCTAGGTCCGGGAAAAGCTGAGGAGATTTCTCAACAAACCCTAACATACTACCATATTGACCGCGAGGAATAACGGCTAAGCTGTCCCCATAAACTTTAACGGCGGCCAAAGGAGAAACGTCTAGGGCAGGGGATTTAGCAGAGGATAATGAAGGTGAGGGAATGGCTGGCCCAACCCTGCTTGAAGTGCTACAATCCCTACCGGATTTAGACCTACGCTCCTTTGATACGTCGACAGACGGTGGATTTAAAGGCTCTAGAGGAGACCCAAGACTAGCAGTAGAAGATCTACCGGAGCTAAAGTCGTTATCGGTTATAGAAGGGATACTCTCAGAGTTGTTCTGGGAATCCGAATTTGAAGACATGCTTGAAAGCGTAAATCGAAAGAAAAATTGGAAAAGTGTTTACTTGGAAAAATAAATTCAGGCGAAATGTACGAACCACTCCAGAAATGCTCAAAACGCAAACAGGTGGCAAAACCGACAAGAAACCTCGTGAAAGTGGTCACTTACGAATCGCAATGAGACGATGAAGATTCTGAGTTTAATTTTGAGGAATTCGGGCCGAAATTGAGGAAATTATGAGCAAAAGAAGAATACGGTACTGAGAGAAAAATCGCCAGAGTAGGAGGTATAAGTCTGAATTTTGAAGTGAAGAAGGAATGAGGGGGGAAAAATCCCTATATGGAAAAGGACGAGCGGTCCTGATTAAAGTGCCCCCTCAACTGCCTCGAGTAGATGACTCCACGTGTCGACCCATGAACCCCCATCAATCAAACGGTTATCTGGGGGCTATCAACGCACAATGCAAAAATCGAGGCAACGATTCGTATTCAATAAGCCAACCACGTTCCCGGAGACACTTACCGGTCTTGTGTCATTAGAAGAGTGGGAGGCTGATTCTTGCAACACTCATGACGGTTTAACATTGATTAAACAGGGCATAACTGTGTCAGTCATACCGGCTTGGGGGCTAGTTGTATGGGTGTTGTCCAAGTTCTATACCGGTCCAACTGGACCGCCATTGACCGACATGGTCAAACCATCCTGGCATTCCCTGATAATTAGGGATGATATGTGCATGATACCGGTACGTCTACTATACCGGTACTTAACGGGTAACTTACCGGTGTGCAACACCTGGGCCATGCTTAATGAGCCTGAGCCTGAGCCTGATCCAGTACTTACTCAACGAGCCTATGGGCCTAAGGTTAAGTACCAAAAAGAGGATAGAATTGTATTCAACCAATAGGAGCAGTGTCCTACCTAGCTTGAGACACTGCCGGCTCCTATAAATACCCCCTGATTTGAGTCATAAGGTAAGTTCACATATACCAAAATACTCTACTTGAGATATGTCGGCTTTTACCCTTTACTGACTTAGGCATCGGAGGGGCGTTCCTCGGATCAACCCCCGAGGTTAATTTACGTAATCTGTCTTGCAGGACCACAAACCGGCATACTTAATTGAAGGATACCGGTTCAACACAACAACATTTATTCCATAGCGGAGCAATTTTTATAATTGGGCTTCTCTATACTATATTTGAAACCTCCATTAATGAGAAGTGCCAAGATTAAGGGGGTGTTAGTGTTTCAAAATTTTGGAAAGTGTAGGAGAGAGAGAGTAAGAATAACTGTTGTTTGTGTCTTTGAACGAGAGAAGAAGGAATGTTGTTTGTGTCTTTGAATATCTGTCATTGTCACATCAGAGGGTAGGCTACCCTCAGGGTAAGCCTATCACTCCCCTTACAACAATATAGGAGAGAGAAAAATGGGATAAGTGGGAATATTTTTAGTTGATTATCAAAATGAGTGGTGGGGTATATGAAGTAGAAAGGTAAAAAATGTTAATGCGATAGAAAAAGTAAAAATGTAACAATTAAAATAACGGTCAAAAAAAGAAAAACGTAACAATTACATAAAAACAGAGGGAGTACGTCATTAGTCACTCGACACACCAAAGATTACAGTTCTTACTACTCCCTTATAGGGACTTTAGTTAGAGGAATGATAAACCTCTATTTGCTAGATGTTTACAAACATCTATCAGGGGTAAAACTGTCAATATATATGGGAAACAGTTGTCAGTCAAACAAAAAAGTTATCTCGAAAATTGCAAAGTGTCAGTCAAACCAAAAAGTAGTCTCGAAAATTCCGATGCTAAAAAAAATAGTGTTAAATGCTACTACAACTAAATGTTCGTGTAACTAAAAATAGTGTTCAATGCAACTAACAAATAATGTTCATGAAATATAAATAGTGTTTTATTCCTCTTCTATTCCAATGACTCCATATCACCACCTTTTCACTTTTTTATTATTTTTTTTTTTTTTTTTATCGCCGATGTTTTGCAAAACATCTGAAGAAAGAGAGGTTTATCATTCCTCCTTTAGTTAATGCTGATTCATGTCATGTCGGTCAGTTATTCCAAAAAATATATACTACAGTATTAAATTAACAACACCTATAGTCCTACTACTGGCTCCTACTACTGACTCTTAGAAAGAAAAATCTAAAAACATCTTTGGACAGAAACATTCTACACAGATGACGTACATACATTGAAAATATGGATAGACATGGCGAAAGTTTCCCTCTACGTGTTCCCTGGGTAGGACGATATATAGTGGACGGCCCCTTTTCAATTAACAAACACACATTTGCCACCAAAATATATTATCAAAACATACATTGGCCTGCCTTTGCCTTTAAGTAACAAACACATAAAGTTTGAAGTTGACTATTTGCTACCACTTTTGTATTCAATTGTGCCTGCTTTTTTTCATAATTCTTAGCAATATATCACAACAGTTTATGATTTTCTTACACAACCCAGAAACTCTGCTGCTTCTATTTGTTCTCTAATTAATATTCAGGTGCTCTTCTTGCTTTGATCATTCATTCTGTTTTCTTAATTGTTTGCATTATTGCGTTAATTTTATTTCAGTTTTGAGATTGATGTTGTATGAAGTTTATTGATTGATTATACTTAACTTTATGTTTGATAAGGTTGATATTTTTTTGTGAAAACTGACGTAGATTATGCATGATTCTGGGTTTAAGGACTGGATAAAATTTGTTGGTTTTATTATATTGACTGATAAGGTGCTTGTTGTTATGGTTGAATCTCTTCGGGTTCCAAGTTTGTTTTGACATTAAATTTCTGGGTTAACTTTTTGGCTAAATTTTAGTTTGCCATTTTTATTTTCTAACGAGTGTAGATTTATGAAGTGTTCCCAATTTCTAGCGGTTGGGAACAAATAGTGTTCGAGAGGGAGTTTTTGGGAATCAAGAGTGGAAAATAGGGGTTCTTGATAAGAGTGTAAGAAATACGGGACAATATACATACTTCTTTCGTTTTAAAATACTTGCTACATATAGAAAGAGGAGAGCTTTTATAAAGGTATAGAGAGAAAGTGGGATACCATCACTTTTTGAATAAGAAGAAAGTACAAGTATTTTAAAAAAGGACCAAGCTTAGCTTGACTCACTTTGTAGGAATTCCACCTCATGACCTCAAGGTCAAAGGTTCGAATCCCACCAAATGAGGGGCACTTGGAGGAGAATTCCCCTTACAACTCCCCCTCCTTCCAAAGTGCGCCTGGCCTTGGGCCGACCACGCGATGGTAAATTCGAGGTTATTCATCTTACCAAATAAAAAAAAAGTATTTTAAAAAAGAAAGTTGGGGACCACCAAATTTTAAAGGTATTTTAGAATTTTTGGGTAAAAAGAACTTCATTTATGGTATGTAGTAAATATTATGATGTTTTTTATTCTAGGAGAGTGCAACAAGTATTTTAAAACAAATGAAGTATAATTTTTTTTTAAGGTAATATGGAGGGGACTCACTTGAGGGGGATATGGGGAAATCCTCAAATGAGTCCCATAAGGTTTGATCCCTAGACCTTAGGGATATGAGGTGAGAAGCGATGCTACTACTCCACCACCTCAACCTCAACAAAGGAAGTACAATATGTTATACTTTTCTTCAAAACTCTTTACAAGGTTGTGATACTTTTGGGATATTTTGGTAACTTAGCTTCTTATATGGGGTCCAAAATCCTCTTATGGTTTGTATAGCTTATTAAAATATAGCCAAATAGTGTTTTTCTTGGTGACCGTAGAAAAGTATTGCTTTTTGGTAACTTAGCTTCTTATATGGGGTCCAAAATCCTTTTATGGTTTTGTATAGCTTATTAAAATATAGCCAAATAGTGTTTTTCTTGGTGACCCGCAACAAGATTGTAGAAAAGTATTGCTAATCTGGTAGTGTTTTTTTTTTTTGGCCCCACCTGGGACACCATGGTAAGATGAAGGTTCTGCCAGACCGAAACCTCTCGCAGGTTAACCCGGTTTGGGTTTGAGAGCAGACACTTTGAGAGTGGGGGGATGATAAGGGGAAATCCTCTCCCAAAGTGCCCCTAATGGGGATCAAACCCCCGACCTTGAGGTTGGAAGGTTCCTTCCTTACCACTAGGTTAAGCTAAGCTTGGTGCTAATCTAGTAGTATGATTCTAACAATTGGAGGCAAAGATGCAATTTTCTTTGATCTTGAATTGTAGTGTTCACTGTGTATTCTTATCTAGGGTCAAACAGAAACAGCCTTTTTTTTTAGGTAATATAAGAAAACAGCCTTTCCATCATCATAGAATAATGCTTTATATATCTGACCCTTCGAACCCCCCATGAGGCCATATGAGGGAAGAACCTCTTTTGGAGGAATTGGTGAGATATTGATTGTTGTTGTAATCTTCCAGATTCTATGTACATTCTTTTAATATTAACCGGTCTATTTGGTAGGTGATAATAAATGGTGTTAATGATAGTAAGGTTTAGGTAATATTGTGGAAGAAATCCTGTTTCAATGTTCTTGTCCGACCCCATATAATATTTTCTCTTCATAATTATTATTTTCCTTACTTAAAAAGTGGTATTGATGGGTAATAAATATTTATGAACAAAAAATAACTTGTTTTAGGATAAAACTTTCGTGACTATGAGAATTGGCATAACACGCACTGTTAGAATATTACGTAATATCATTACCATCATATATTACGGACTACTATGTATTAGACGCTAGAATTTTCTATGTTGGATGCTAAATAGTCTGCTAGGAGGGGCCGATTTTGCTAGTAAAAGCTCGTAAGTTTGATGAGAGACAACGAGATCAAGATGGGGGTGATTAACTGCTACCGTGAAGAGATTATATATGTTCTAGATGTAAATATAAAGGAGGTTCAGTCATGCTTATGAAACGCTACTAAGTATGGAATATCTTTGTGATTGTAATAACTAATAAGTGATCGTTATTTCAGACATCCTAAGATAGTAAGACTGACTGTTACTTCATGCAGATGGGGCGTCTTTACTTGATATTTGGATTTGCTTATAAGCCATATGAGAAACTTAAATTGTTAATAGTTTGTGTTAATCATACATCGGTAGTAATTTCATAGGACTTCAATTGAGAAGACTTTTTACTTTCCTTCATCTCACACATGTTCTAGGTGACCTTTTGCAGCAACAACTTACAAGATTTGATGGCATCAAGGACTTTACACAACGATCTGCTGGAGGAAATTTTATTAAGGCTGCCAGCCAAATCTTTGCTCAGATTCAGGTGCGTTTGTTGGTCTTGGAATTCCCTTATTAGCAGTCCGAGCTTCATCTTGGCCCATGTTTACCAGAACAAAGAGGCGAAAAAGTATCAGGTCCTTTTGCGAAGTTTTGGGAACGCAAACAAAAAGGTCAGGTATAAACTGTGCTATGATAATGAGGATTTGGAGGAGATCATGACAATTGATTTCCCATTTGTGAGTCAACATAATGATTTCTTTAGAATGTTGGGTTCTGTGAATGGACTAGTATGCTTGTCGGATGATATTGTTGAAGCAACAGATACCTTAATCTTATGGAATCCGGTGATTAGGAGATATTTAACCCTTCCCAAACGCGAACTAGATGCTGAATCAACTTATTTGGGGCGATCAGTTTTTGGTTTCGGCTTTGACTCCTTTAGCAATGATTACAAGGTTATCAAGATTGTGTATCGTAAGAATCCGGATTTTGAAGCTCTCCAAGTTGAGGCCTCAATTGCTATTTTCAGACTTAGCTCATGTTGTTGGGGGCTTAGTGAGTCTACTTCAATCCCTGTGCTTGATACTCGCCAAGCTTATGTAAATGGGATTATTCATTGGTTGGCATACAACAAACTAATTGTGGGGTTTGATTTAAAAAGTGAGGCATTCAGAGATATGATGCTTCCCAAAACCTTGCAAAATTCCAACATTAGTGATTTAACAATCGCCTCATGGTGTGACTTGCTCTCTGTCTTTGAAAATGGGTACTGGTCTGGGAGGCTTTGTTTGTGGGTGATGAAAGATTATGGTGCACCTGATTCATGGGCCAAACAGTTTGTGATCGAAACGTTTGCAATTGTTAGAAGTCTTAGAAGGAATGGCTGTGTTATACTAGAAAATATCGGTGAGAAGTTAGTTTTATATAATGCAAAGACCAACCAATTTGAGGAATTCAAAACTCATGTTGAGGGTTCTATAAGAGGTTTTCATATGAAATCTTACATAGAGAGCCTAGTCTTATTAGATAAGGTTGAAGCGCAATTCGTTCCCTAGAATTTGCATGTTTACCGTTGGATGATGCAGCGATTTGAAGGCATATAAAGCATGGAATGGCTACTCAGTATCCAAAACTTCTTCAGGATAATTATCATGATCAATTGTAGCTTCAAACCTGCTAATGAAGATAATGTGTGTAAATTTTAATTTTTATGGGTTTGTGTGTATATGTATGCGTGTTCGTCGTTTTCTTCCTGTTGTAAAATGTTGAATCTAGAACTGTTTTTCTACTTTCTAATGTAGATATTGAACTTATATTACAAAGACTTATTTGATGCTTTTGCTTTGATTTACCAGTCTGCATTGACCAAATGCATCCGGTCATATTCTAGGACAAACTATTACTTCATTTCCCTGAAATTGTGTGGTGGATCAGTGTTGTTTGAATGGATCATTTAGTCAGCTTAAATTGATGTAAAATTTTGAATTTGTTATCATATTTTCTACAAGAGACTAATTCTTGTTTTGTCTTAAACTCTTAATATGAAGCCATGAATATCAACATCCACTTTTAGCCTTACCTGTTAGGGAAAATACGAATATAACAAGGGTCACAAGATGAACAATCTTCTAGGCGTGGATCACTTTCCCAAAAGTAATATTCCGACCCTAATCGTAAAGCACGGGTTTCACGGAATTCACCTTCGAGATACAAAGAAGAAAAACAATAGTGGTCACGCTTACTATGAACACTATTCAATGAAAATGAGTTTGTGAGATTTTGTAGAGATGAAGAATTTCTGATTTTGATCTTTTAGAGTTTGTATGCAAAAGAGAGAAGTAGTTTTCTCAACCCCTTCATCATATGAGAGATCTCATATTTATAACAATGCTATACTGTTTCAGAAAATCCGAAACGATACATTGACAAACCGTCAAAACACGCGAATTAACGCAAAGAGCAGCAAATGTCAGTGACATCGTCGCGAGCCGCGATCAGCATCGCGAGTCGCGAGCTGGGCAACGTCGCGAGGTGCGACCCTGATCGCGAGTCGCGACCAGCCCTTCCCTCCCGGCCTTTGCTGCTTTGGTGCGAGCAAGCCAAGGCCACCCCGCGGGGTGTGAGCAAGCCAAGGCCACTGCCACCGCTGCGGGGTGTGAGCAAGCCAAGCCCACTGCCACTGATCACAAGCATGCTGCTGTCCACTACTCGCAAACACGACTAACATATAGCATATTATATTACATATATTATTCGAGTAACAACACCATTACCAAGTGACTCAAACAATATACGGTTTTTTCACCATATACCCCTGACTAATTTTTTTTTGCACCGTATACCCTCGCAAGTTTCCAAATTCACCATATACCCCTCACGTTTCAAAAAATACATCAACATGCCTTTTTGACTAACGGTGTTAGACTTCCGTTAGTCATTAGACCCTAATCTTCCCTTTAATCCTAATTAAATAACTTAAACCCTAAATAACCCTCAACCCTAAACCTAACTAACCAAAAAACTTAACCCTAAAAGCCCACCAGCCCCTACCCACCCCCAGCCCACCACTCACAACCCCACCATCCCCACCCACACTCCACCACCCCCACCCCCACAACTCCAGCCCCACCACCCCCACCCCCACAACTCCAGCCCCACCCCCCCCCCCTCCCCACCACCCCCAACTGTCGCACCTCCCCCCTCCCCACCACGCCCGGCCTTCGCACCTCCCCGTCCCCACCACGCCCGGCTGCGCGCGCCCCCTTCCCACCACCCCAGCCTGCATCCCCTCTCCCCTTCGAATCTCGCAGAATCCTCCCTTTCGAAAACCGAGGACCGACGAAACAGAGGAGAGACCCCTCCCCTTCGAAAAACAGAGGACCGGCGAAACAGGAGAGTGAGGCGTGCGTTTTTCGTGCAAAAACGAGAGGAGAGAGAGAGCGTTCCAACGAAACAAAGGAGAGTGAAGCGTGCGTTTTTCCGGCGAAAACGGAGGAGAGAGAGCGTGCCGACGAAACAAAGGAGAGTGAGAGCGTTCACCAAACAAAGGAGAGAGAGAGCGTGCGTTTTTCGGCGAAAAACGGAGGAGAGAGAGAGAGCGTGCGTTTTTCCGGTGAGGGTTTGTGCGTAGGGGCCGCGGGAGAGGGAGGGGGAAGGCGGGTCTAGGGGAGGGGGCTGGTGGGGGTCAGGTGGTGGTGGGGTCAGGTGGTGGCGTTGGGGAGGGCTGGTTAGGGTTAGGGTTAGGGTTAGGGTAGGTTAGGGTTAGGGTGGGGGAGGAGTGTTTAGGGTTAGAGTATTAGATTAGAGATTAGGGTTAGTGTTGTTAGGGTTTAATTAGGATTAAAGGGGAGTTTAGGGGTTAATGACTAACGGAGTTAGCCTTCCGTTAGTCAAAAGGGCATGTTGATGTATTTTTTGAAACGTGAGGGGTATATGGTGAATTTGGAAACTTGCGAGGGTATACGGTGCAAAAAAAAATTAGTCAGGGGTATATGGTGAAAAAACCGAACAATATATCAGGAAATTAGCTAACCTTATACTCTAAATCTCCAACAATCCTCCCCCATTTAGAGTATACAAAAATAGTTATTGCACAAGCATCATCAAAACAAAACAACCTCATGCATAAATGAAAGTGTACAAAGACTTGAACTTCCACTTAGTATAATACACATTCCAAACATTCGTATCCAAATGGTGTCGATAAACGATTGAACCATTAGCAACACATAATGAAAACTTGAAGATATTACACACACAAGATTAACTACTCATTTCCAATATATATATACTTGACACTAATTAGCCATGTGTCCATATCAATTCATAAGTGCATCAAAGCTATGCCTCACTAGCTCCTTGAAGCGGCCAAACTTCGCACTTACATAGGTAAATCTCTTAGAAAAGCATGCTCCTGTGACAAAGCACAATGTCAAGAGACCTATTAAGATTAAACAACCTCTTAAATCATCATAGATTTAAAGAACTTTACCTTGGATGATTATATAAGTTCTTTCAATCATCAAATAAGGAAATTAATCTTATTGAACTCAAGATCCAACGTCTTATTGGGCGTTAAGTTAAGATTCCCTTACTCGTGATTTCCAATAGGCACCAATCCTAAACCGATTGCCATCCTCTTTACCGTATCTCTAGCTAGCGCCTTTGTGAAACAATCCGCTAGATTATACGTAGTTCTCACATAGTCAACAGTGATAGCACTATCTTTGATAAGTCCTTGGACATAACTATGTCTCACACCAATGTGTCTTGACTTACCATTATACACTTGACTATAAACTCTTGCCAATGCTGCATCACTATCACAATGTATAGCAATAGGTGATATTGGTTTTGGCAACAAAGGTATCTCAAACATGAGATTCCTTAACCACTCGGCTTCTTTGCTTGCCGATGACAGAGCTATAAACTCCGATGTCATTGAAGAATCCGTAATGCAAGTTTGTTTCTTGGAAGCCCAAGATATAGCACCCCCCCCCAAGGAGGAATACCCATCCACTTGTGGAGGAATGATCTTCTCTATTAGAGATCCAACTTGCATCCGAATACCCTTCTAAAACCGAAGGATATCCACTATAGGACAAACCATAGTCCATGGTTTTCCTCAAATACTTTAACACTCGACGAATAGCTTGCCAATGTTCCATACTAGGATTACTAGTATACCTACTTAATTTCCCTACCGCAAATGCGATATCCGGCCTAGTACTCGTCATAGCATACATCAAACAACCTATAACCCTTGCATACTCAAGTTGAGACACGGCATTGCCATCATTTGGCAATAATTTTTCACTTGGGTCCATAGGAGTTGAAACAAGAGAGCAATCACTAACATTAAACTTCTTGAGCACTTTCTCGATATAATGAGATTGTGACAAGATCAGTTTTCCACTGTCTCTATTAATTCTTATACCTAAGATGACATCCGCCTCCCCCAAATCTTTCATGGAGAATTGTGAAGATAGAAAAGATTTTATCCACTCAACTTGTGACAAATCCGTTCCAAATATCAACATGTCATCTACATATAGACAAATCATGACACCATTACCGTTGTCATCAAATTTGCTATAAACACACTTGTCTGAATTATTCAATTTGAAACCATTAGACAACACAACCTCATCAAATTTTTGATGCCATTGCTTAGGTGCTTGTTTTAGCCCATACAAAGATCTAATCAACTTGCATACTTTATGCTCTTGACCTTTCACGACAAACCCTTCCGGTTGTCGCATGTAAACCTCTTCTTCTAGTTCTCCATTCAAGAATGCCGTCTTGACATCCATTTGATGGATCACAAGTTTATGAATAGCCGCTAGAGCTATTAATAACCTTATAGTGGAGATTCTAGCAACGGGTGCATATGTATCGAAATAATCAATACCCGGTTTTTGTGAGAAACCTTGAGCCACTAAACGGGCTTTGAACTTATCAATAGTTCCATCTACTTTCATTTTCTTTTTGAAAATCCATTTACACCCAATTGGATTACACTTAGGAGGTAAATCAGCTAGAACCCAAGTGTTATTTCCCATGATGGAATCCATCTCATCATCAATTGCCTCTTTCCAAAAAGCGACATCTTGAGACCTCATAGCCTCATTAAACTTAAAGGATCATCTACCACATTAAATATATATGGAAACTTAGTCACTATGGAACTCCTTGATCCTTCAACCAAATATACGTGAAAGTCCGGGCCGAAAGATTTCTCTTTTCTCGCCCTTTTACTTCTCCTAGGTTGTGATGATGTTGATGCAACATTCTCATCAAGAGTTTGTTCATCAACTTCTTGATCAATGTTAGTTTGATCAAGACTAATTCCTTGATCAATGTTAATTTGATCAATTGCTTGAATATTGGTATTAGGAGTAATATCCTTTGGTCTAGGAATTGATGAATATCGATTTTCATCAAAAATTGCATCTCTTGACTCCACAATAGTGTGAATTGACCAAAAGTCATTTTGTTCTATAACATAGAACCTATAGGATTTGCTATGAAGAGCATACCCTATAAAGATGCACTCAACTCCCCTTTCACCCAACTTTTTACGTTTGGGTTCCGGCACTTTTACAATTGCCCGACATCCCCAAACTTTGAGATAACTCAAGTTTGGTTTTCTTTTATACCAAAGTTCATATGGGGTAACCTCGTTCTTTTTCATTGGAACTCGGTTTAAAATATGACAAGCTGTTAACATAGCTTCACCCCCAAAAACCATCACTTAAACCCGAATAGGATAACATAGAATTTACCATTTCTTGCAAAGTTCTATTCTTTCTTTCGTTCCGCTATACCATTTTGTTGTGGTGTATAAGCCGCGGTAGTTTCATGTATAATACCGGTAGATTGAAAATAACTCGGGTTATAGAATTCACCACCCCCTATCGGTTCTAAACCGTTTAACTTTGTCACTTAGTTGCAATTCAACTTCATTTTTATAGATCTTAAACTTACCAAGAGCTTCATCCTTAGTAAACAACAAGTATACATAACAAAACCGAGAATAATCATCAATAAAAGTTATCATGTATTTCTTGTTCCCTAAGGAAGGAGTGCTATGGAAATCACATAAATCACTATGCACCAAATCAAGCAATGAAGTATCCTTTTCCACATTGTTTGGAAAAGATTTTCTAGTTATCTTTGTTAACATGCATGTTCTACACTTCTCTATACTTGGATCAAACGAGGGAATCAAATCATGCTTAGACATGGAATACAACTTTTTATAGTTAACATGACCAAGTCTATTATGCCATAGAGAAGAATTGTCATTGACAACAAACAAAGTATCTTTCAAAGCATTAGAAATACTAAGTTTAAACATGCTATTACAAAGATAACCAAGTCCTACAAATGTACCACCCTTAGATAATATAAATTTATCAGCTTCAAACACCATTTTAAAACCTAATCGATTCAAGGTAGCACCGGAGACTAAATTTCTCCTAAGTTCCGGAGCATACAATACATCTCTTAAAATAAGAGGCTTTCCGAACTAAACACTAATTCTACTTGTCCTACACCTAGAACTTTAGTCGTAGAATCATTGCCCATGTAAAGAACTTCTCCATTCTCAACCTCCTTGAAAGTCTTGAATAGAGACCGCTCCTTGCATACATGTCTTGATGCTCCCGAATCGATCCACCATGAACAATCATCCTGTACACACAAAATTTCAGATTTGAATTAAGTGAAACTTGTGTACACATACCTTGCTTGGTATGGGTTTGGCTAGACTCGCCATTCCCATCATTCTTTTTGTTCATCTTCTTCTTCCAAATGGTGCAATCCTTCTTGAAATGACCGGGCTTTCCACATTCCCAACAACCTCGTTGAGCACCTCCACCAAACTTAGGCTTCTTCCCATTGTTGCCTTTGGTGAAATTGTTAGCCCTCTTCTTAGGATTAGAAGATTCCTTTGATTTACCATCCTCCACCTTGTTAACGGTGGAAGAATTAGGATTGACATCCTTTTGTCCATCTTGGACCCGAATGCCCTCTTCAATCCGAAGATGAGCACCCAATTGTTCAACATTCATATCATCTTTCTTATGCTTAAGAGAATTTCTAACATCCTTCCAACCGGGTGGTAATTTGTCAATTATAGAGGAAACAACAAAGGTCTCATCCATCACAATGTTGTGTTGCTTAAAACTCCCTAAGATTCTTTGAATTTCATGGAATTGCTCCATTACCGACCTAGAGTCTACCATTTTAAATGCATTGAAATTACTAACAAGAAATTTCTTACTAGAAGCATCTTCGGCCATGTATTTACTTTCTAGTTCATCCCAAAGAATCTTAGCGGATTCAACAAATTGATAAATATCAAACAAAGAATCGGACATACCGTTAAGGATGTGACCACGACATATGTAGTCATCATTCTCCCATTTGTTTCTCCTCCGAATTTCTTCAACAGTTTCATTTTCCACTTCCTCGGGTTTGGGAGTGCTCAAAACATACGCCACACTTAACGAAGTGAGAAGGAAATGCATCTTCTTCTGCCATCTTCTAAAGCCAACACCTTCGAACTTGTCAAGTTTGTGAAAATTTGTAGACATTTCACGAATTGAAGTCATCTTGCAATGGTTATTACTTTTGGATTGTTAGGGAAAATACGAATATAACAAGGGTCACAAGATGAACAATCTTCTAGGCGTGGATCACTTTCCCAAAAGTAATATTCCGACCCTAATCGTAAAGCACGGGTTTCACGGAATTCACCTTCGAGATACAAAGAAGAAAAACAATAGTGGTCACGCTTACTATGAACACTATTCAATGAAAATGAGTTTGTGAGATTTTGTAGAGATGAAGAATTTCTGATTTTGATCTTTTAGAGTTTGTATGCAAAAGAGAGAAGTAGTTTTCTCAACCCCTTCATCATATGAGAGATCCCATATTTATAACAATGCTATACTGTTTCAGAAAATCCGAAACGATACATTGACAAACCGTCAAAACACGCGAATTAACGCAAAGAGCAGCAAATGTCAGTGACATCGTCGCGAGCCGCGATCAGCATCGCGAGTCGCGAGCTGGGCAACGTCGCGAGGTGCGACCCTGATCGCGAGTCGCGACCAGCCCTTCCCTCCCAGTCCAGCTTTGCTGCTGCTGGGTGCGAGCAAGCCAAGGCCCCTGCCACCGCTGCGGGGTGTGAGCAAGCCAAGCCCATCGCCATCGATCACAAGCATGTTCTGCTGTCCACTACTCGCAAACACGACTAACATATAGCATATTATATTACATATATTATTCGAGTAACAACACCATTACCAAGTGACTCAAACAATATATCATGAAATTAGCTAACCTTATACTCTAAATCTCCAACATTACCCACTAAGGGCTAAGGCAAAACCCTCCTTACCAAAGAGAAAAAGTGATGTTGATTGTTGAATTCACGTGAAAGTGGGGTTTGGGCTGAGCTTTTTGAAATTAATTCTACTCCACTTTCTAAAAGTAAATTTATCAAAAATTTGTGTGTAGACAACCGTTTCAAACACCCTTGTCATGAGAAGATCCACAATCTACAAAAGTGGTAATGTGTGAATTGTGATAGGACATAATAAAGCAATTATCTACAAAAGTGGGATAGGAGTCCCATTAATGCCATTCCAAAGTTTCAAATATATTTGTCCATAGAAAAGCAAAGAAAACAATCCATATATCCAATCTTTTAGAGTCCTTGTACAAAAGATTGAGTTTAAATCCAGTTTGAAATACTTTGAGCCCTAAAAGACTGAATTAGAATTCCTATACAAAATATTTAGGATTTATAAATTTGAGTTTATATCCAATATAATCTATAGCAGTCAAACTAGTTTGGACTCGATTTTGACTTTTTGTGTCTACTTACAACCCTAGTTTCTATTTCTAATTGTACTTTCTTCTTTGCATTAATTAATTATTTTTTATTTAAAATTATAAAATGTCAATTTATTATTATCATGGATTCATAAAATATTATCTTTGAAATTTCACAAATCATCATTATCAAAGATCCGAAAGTTTTTGTCATAGTACAATGGAAAAAATGGTATTGGAATTATGAAATCATTTTTTTTAAATGTGAACTAATTTTTTACGAATTGAGTGAGTAGAAATCATGTGATACGATTTTCAAAAGCCTCCTAAGTTGGACTATCTCAAATTTTCAATCGAGTCAATAAAACGCAATAAGGTGAGTGTTGCCTAGTTCCAATATGGGAGGAGCAAATTTTGTTCCAATCAAACAACAATTTGCAATCATTTTTTTATACAAAAACATTTTCAAATTCTTATAGAACATTAATCCTTATAAAAATATTAACTTCCTTTATTTACATAAATACTTTCAACAAAATATTAAATGTTCCTCGGTAGGGGTCTGGCCCTCGATAATTTTTTGGGGTATATTGGATATAACACATATGTTATATTAAATATTAAAAAATCTTGTAGCTTTTGGTTAAGGATTCAACTTTTTAGGTGCTCAAAACTTAACCCTCTTAAATTTTCGGTCCAACATCCGCCAATCGTTCAGTCTAGAATTTCACAAGTTGAGACTTGAGACCATTTAAGCAAAGTGGCTCATCAAAGCAAGTATCCCAGACTGTGTGTGCTCGAAACCCGACGGCTAGAGGTGAAAGTTATTTGGATAAAAATTGAAATCAATCCAATCCAAATCAAATTAGTAATTTGGATTGGGCTCGAACTATGTTCGGCTTTGATTCGGATTGAGTTTTTTGAACATTTGGATTTTCGAATTGGTTTGTATTAAGGGTGATTGGATCAAAAAAAATCCAAAAGGTAATTGAATAGTAAACAAGCCCTTTATTGTATATTTGGGATTGAACTTAAGTGTTTTCGATTTTTTTTTTTGGATTTGTATGAATTATTGATTGTTATTACCGAATTTTTATGGGATTGTATGAGTTACTTGTATTATGAAACACTTTATTTTGATCTTGCATTAAATTATTTCGTCAAAAAGAATAGAATCTAAAATTGTGGATACTTTGGATTGGATCCAATCTAGTGTCTCAAAATTCGGATTGGATAAGTTTGGACTCAAACTCTAACTGATTTGGATTTGGATTGGAAAATTAAAATCTAAATTTTATTCGAACTGAACTAGGCCTAAATCCAAACTGTGCGCCGAACTTTTACCCCTATTCAGTCGAGCTGATGGACTATCCACCTGTTGTAACGACACGACAACATACCAGCATTGATTACACTCCCTAGTCACACGACGAGTGGCACCTTCTCAACACGTCGCCTGGTGCTCTTGCGCCGTCCCGCCAAAATCAATTTCACTTTTTGCAAACCCAACAACTTTTTTTTCCTTAATTTTCATTTATGAGAAAGATAATATTTCAACATGTTATAACTTATAAGCCATCCATTAAAAATGTTTACTTTGAGGTGAAATTTAGAACTGCACTATCTTAAAAATTTTATTGTCATTGATTATTATTTAGGCCCTGCCAATTTTCATTTGATGAAGGTTCCTGTGGGTTTTATTGCAAATCTTTGGAGCTTCATCAAATTTCTGCCCTTCTTCATCTTGCTCCTCATTTTGGGCATTCTCAAAGGTTCTTTTTTTTCTATATTCTTTACTAATTAACTCTTCATCATTTTTCTTTTGATAATAAGCTTTAATTTATATTTTCTAGCCTTTTTTTTTTGTTTAAGAGACTGCATTTACTACTTTGTGGAAAGCATAATTTTAAGATAATTTCATCCATAACTAAGTTATGGGTGATAACTTTGGACAGCTAAGTTAGAAAATGTTGTCAATTTTAATTACTATGAATAAGTAATGTAGCATTTTATACTGAATTGTTATGATTCATTGACCTCTAATTTTATTATTCAGGGACCAAGTATTTCAACTATTGCTTCGAGCCCAACTAATTCGGTTCAATTTCGGATCAGCTAAGCCTAAATTGACCGTATCGATTGAACTTTTCCACTAATGGATACTTGTATTGGTGATGTAACTAGAAATGAATGACTTTTAGGGTGTGTTTGGCCTTAGATCTTGAAGTAGCTTAAATAACAATTTTTGGCGAAGTACTATTTTTTTTGGCAAAGTACTAGTGTATGCTAGAAGTTAGCTTTTGTAGTAGTGTTTCACAAAAGTCAACAAAAGTAGCTGTTGAGTGGTTAGCAAAATTTACCATATGTAGCTTCAAGGTACCATTTTTTCTATTTATTTTGTTATTTCGACAACTAGTTTATGCCAAAAACCTATCTTAAATAGCTACTTTAATTGCTACCTCTAACACTACTAGTCTATGGCTAATGGTTACTCACAACTTGTAGTTATTACAACAGCTTGGCTAATAGTTACTCACAGCTTGTAGTTATTACAACAGCTAGTTTCGCCGAACACGTCCTTAATCCTAAGGAATTAGGTAAAAAAAACTTTCATTGTGAGTTATGAGGATTAAGGTGGATGGGTATGGAACAACTTGGTTAAAATCAATTTCATCTTTTAGCATTGGTGCAATTGAAATGTGTGTAGATAGACAATAATACATACTTATTCCTTACTTAAAGCTTGGTTTTTGGATGCCAATGAACTTTTTTATTGCAATTGTATTTTGATAGGAAGCCTAGGTTGAGACTTGATAAGTCCTTTCGAGAAGGTACTCTCACCTCATTTCCTTGGTCTAAGTTGTAATAATATCTTGCAATGAAAATTCTCTTATTTGCCACTAAGAAAAAGTAAATTTCTGTATCACAATTATTAGACGAACTATTGTTATAGTTGAAATACGTGGTCCCTTTTTGGTTAACATGAAAAAGTATTGGAGATGGAATATTGTGCAGTTGTTTAATTGATATAAACATATGAATTATCACCACTCACAAATTGGAGGATTGAGCCCCCTTAGCTAAGTGGAGCTTCACATGGGAAAATCTAGTTTCCATACTCGGCCAAACAATTTTTTTATACTTCTCCGTGCGCATTGGAATTTTCTACATTCAGCAAGCGACCACTTCTAATATGATGACTAACTTGAGTAATCCCCATGTCTAGCATGATCATCTCTTGATAATTGAGTTCTTCCTTGAATGGAACATGCCAAGTCTTTTTCTTTCTCTCTAAAGAATAGTAATAAACGACTCCTTGAAGGTTATTGCTCGTTTGACTATAGAAGAAGAAAATATTGAGAATAATCATTTAGTTGTCATAAGATAAATTCCAGTCAGAAAATTACCCAATATCACATATATTGTACACTAACACGATCACAAATATGACCATGAAAGTAGTAGTTTGAGTTCTCAATTTTTGACTTTTTCTAGAGTTCATGTTTGCCGTAAATAATGTAGTACTTCATGGAAGTACCTTTTCTTGTATAAAGCACTACTATATTTGGTTGCTTTTTATATCATAGTTTTTTCTAGATATATCATATAACTTTCTACATTTGCCAAGAACTTCACTCAAATGAGGTTCATGCTGAACTGTGAGAGGATGAGTAGTTTATCGTAATTTACATGAAATGTTATTTATATTCTAAAGTGCACTTCACAGCTTTGATCATCAGTCCAGTTGCAGCAGTCATTATTGGTGTTGGAAATTCTTCAGTGATTATCGGACTGTGGCCTGCTCATTTTATCTGGACTTGTTACTGTGTAGCGAGGTGTGTTTTGTTCTGTTCATTCCACTCTCAGTAAACAGTTTGTGAAGCTTCATATGTTTTTTTGATCTCTCATATTACTATTCTTTAACCTCACTGTTCTGTTTTTTGACTACCAGAACAAAGAAGTTGGGGATGACTCTGAAGATTGGGACATTGTTTTTCTTGCTAATGCCTCTTGTCCTTTGGCCTTTTGCTGGTATCCTTGGGAGTTTTGTAGGTGGGATTGGATTCGGGTTTTTTTTCTCCATTACTTGCAACTTTCGAAGCTGTTGGAGAGAATGTCCCTGATAAATGCTACCACTGTGTATTTGTAAGATTTATCCCTTTCCAGCCTATCTTTTTATGGTTGCTATTATGTTACAACATGGCATGTTCAATTCACTGAGATTTACTCAGTACATGCTATTGCGTGAATACTTTTCTCTTGTCCCGTCTCGATTTGATAAATGGATTTGCTTTCTAGCTGCATTATGATCATTTTTCCTTCCAATATTTTTTTTGTGATTGTGTGGGGATATAAAATAATAAGATAGAAGACGATTTCATTGAAGCGAACTTTTTTCATTTATAATCAGTAGCAGACGTTGCATCAGCTATATATGGTTCATCTAGTAGAAGTTGATTGGATGATTATAGTACTTTTCAAGCAAAAACAAAGATACATGGTGACATACCTCCTCAAAAACTATTCTTCTCGTCATAAGTTTACCATTCCCACGACAACAGGGATTTTTTTTTTTTTTTGACAACACTACAACATGGTTGATATGGATTTTTTATTTTACTTATGGGCTTGCTTACATTTACATTACAACAGGATGGCTGTTGGCCAACGATTCAGGCAAGCTGCACTGTGGTACGGGACTTCACTGATTTTTGCTTCCACTCCTACTTCTCCTACATGGATGAACTCATCATGAAAACACCTGCTGAGGAGGAGCCCGTGGAGATAAAGTAAATAGATATATATTCTCATATTCTTCCAAACAAATATGTGTGCTTGTTGAATGCATAAGTTAATTTTTGGAGTTGGTACTTATTATGACTATATTGTATTTTTTTAAGGCTGTCAAGATTGCCTGGCTGTTTCTTGGTCAGCCTACTTGCTCTGTTGGTAGATGTACCTTCAATAACAGTCCTTGCTATTTGGAAGAGCCCATACATGCTTATTACTGGATGGAAAAGGCTATTAGAAGATTTTATTGGAAGAGAAGGGCCATTTCTTGAGACAGTATGTGTCCCATTTGGCGGTCTTGCCATTATCCTTTGGCCTCTTGCCGTAATTGGATCAGTTGTTGCCTCATTCATGTCTAGTTTCTTTCTCGGAGTCTATGCCGGTGTTGTTGTTCATCAGGTATGTCCACAACTTCACATTACTTTGTGGAAGAGATTTTTGCGTCTTCTCTCTCAACATATCAGCTATGTTACTCGGACTCTTCATTTTATCTCAAAGCACCTTGGTCGGATCCTTGACACTCCGACATGGGTATTTCATTTTGGGCCAAATTATGAAAGTAATTGGTAAAATAGCATAGTCAAGACACTTAGATACCTTCCCGTATCTCGCTTGAGTACCCGAGTTCGACATAGCATATCAGTGATTCAATGTCACAGAATGACAGAAATAATATACCAACATATATGAGGATATGGTCACCATATGTAACTAAGATAATAAGTTGACACGTTCTTTGTTAAATTCTATGAGACGATGTTAAAAGTATTTAAATGGTCACAGGAACACTCTTTGAGGATGGGACTTGCATATATTGTAGCTGTTGTCTCCCTATTCGACGAGTATGCTAATGATCTACTTTATTTGGAGCCAGGATCACGCCTTCCCAGGTATCTTATAGAATTGAAATCTCAAAAACCTGTTGATGAAAACACAATCTTCTTCCTACAATATCACTTTACACTTAAAGTTTCATGACTTGTAACCAATTGGACAGCCAGGCCAAGATATCGAAGGAATGCCAACTCTTCTCCGGATAGCATACAAAGGAAAACCTCACACGAAAGTGAGAATAACATGGAAAAGGATGGAAAAGAAGGGTTAAGTGATTCAACACTGACGTCACAACGCTCAAGAACATTGAAAGCTGCAATTCAACATTATAAGCCAATAAAGGTAAGAAACGTATTTAATCTGTACTCAGTTTCAGTCTTTCAGAGTCGCTATAATTCACTGAATGTTACAGCCAGCCATTATGTATGCAGTATGCTGAAATAGTAATCTGTTTCATAATCCTGTATTTTATCTATTTTAATTTTCTTTGATGCCTGAATCTTGGTTGTCTTGTCCTATGAGCCGTATCTTTCATTTCTCCCCGTCATTGTTTATTTGCAGGTACTGGATTGGCTGTTTAAATCATGTGAGGTTAATGGAAGAAAACTGCTTCATGAGGGTCTGATAAATGTGCAAGATATCGAAGATTGTGTTGTGAAAGGAGATTGCAAGAAGTTGGGAACTGCACTTCCGGCATGGTGCCTTATGAAATGTTTGCTCGTCTCTGCTAAGTCGGATTCACCTGGTTTAGTCGTCTGTACGTTTCTTCTGCACATGACATTCTGTAATTTATGGGCTATTGACAAGTGTGCTCCCTAATCCGTTCAGTTTATCTATTTCCAGCTGATGAATCTGATCTAACAATTACGAATTGGCCAAGAGATAAAATGTTTCTATGGTTCATTGAACCTCTGTTGATCATGAAAGAGCAGATCAGAAAATTAAATTTAGAGGAAAACGAAGAAGCTTGTTTGCCACGAGCAATCATGCAAAGCAAAAATCAGATACCAGAAGATTGGGATGATATCGTTTTTCCATCTGAAGATAACATCAGAAGAGCACAGCTACAATCTGTCATCAGAAGGTATGTATATGTGCAAGGATATAATGGAAAGTCTTGTATATGTTTGGGTAGGAAGATTTGGAGGGAAGGTGAGGAATTTACTTTTGTTGTTTGGATATAACATAGGGGAAGGGAAGGGAAGGGAAGGGAAACATATCGCTCTATTAGTAAATCACATTCCTCCACTATTGGAAAGATTTTTAGTGAAAAGAAAGCTCACCATCATCTCTCCAGATTGCAGGGTATTGTGGGGTCCATGACCAGAATGCCGACTTTCAGACGTCGATTCCAGCATTTGGTCAGAGTTTTGTACATGGAAGCTGCCAAGACTGGTGCCTTGGTGAACTACATTGTGGACAACTCCACTGGGAGAGATGCTTCAGAGAGTGAGGAATTAGATGAGGCCTCGGAAGGAAGTGATGTGGGAAAAACCGAGCATAGTGTCGTAGATATTGTGTAGTCATGGCTTTTTGCGAACTTGGACACATACGTTTGGTGGATGAATTAAGAGAAACTATTTGCTGGAGTCTTAATGGAGTTCAATGCACAATGAACAAAAACCAATCAATCAACTCAACAGTTTTTGGTTGCCTCTACTTTGACGGCGTAGCTGGGGAAAAGCAATACTATTCAGAAGTTATAGTTTCTGATCGACCAGTCTTATACAGCATCATGAATGAACTCAGTCAACAATTTGCAGTCTTGTAAAGATCAAATACCCTTTTTGAAAGATCACTAATATTTATAAAGGATCTTTAACAAATTGTTTGGTTGCGGGTAATAAATGGTGCTACTAATTAATTTTGTAAAGAAACTATTATGGAAATAGTTATGGTAATGAAATTTCATCTTTATATATGTGTTTTTTTTTCTTGACTCAATGTACCTTTAAAATGGTAATAGTCTAATAGATGGTAATATAAATTTATAAAGAAAAAGATTTGAAGATAGAAAAGCATTACCTTAGTTTTGGACAATAATCATATAAATAGTACTAGTTGACATAAAAATATGGGAAGAAGAAGTTTCGAAGAAGTGAAAAATGTGGAGTTGTTCAGTCGACAAATTTAGAGTTGTTCAGTCGGTGAAAAATGTGGAGTTGTTCAGTCGACAAATTTAGAGTTGTTCAGTCGACAAAAAACGTAGAAAATTAAATTTCCTGGAAAGTTCACCAAAAAAATGATGTTACTTAGGTTTTCCAACTAGGTCAGCAAAACTTTCCAGGAGAAATTTCAGCTTTCATGATCAACCAAATAAAATTTGGAACGTCCTAAAAAGTGCAAAAACATGGAGAAAGAATTCTTTTGAGCCTTCCTATATTCAACTAAGGCTCCGTTTGGTAGGGCGTAAAACATTTTCCTGGAAAACGATTTTCCTCTATTTTCAATTTTACATTATTTGGTTTGCAAAGGAGTGTAAAATCATTTTCTCTTGGAGTAAAATTAATCTCACAATGATGGAAAACCATTTTCCCTTTAAAATGGAGGGAAAACTATTTTCATTCCTTTTCCTTATATCTCTTATACACTCCTCTCACTACCTCCTTACTTTCCCTTTCATTTTCCTTTCATTTCAGCATTTTTCTTACATGGAACCAAACAACGGAAAAGTAATTTTGGAATTGTGTTTTCCATTGTAAATTGTTTTCCATGAAAATTATTTTCCACTGAAAATGTTCTACGCCCAACCAAACGGAGCCTAAATGACCACTTCAAAATGTTACCTATAGGCTATAGATGTTATCACTTACCAAACAGACCACTTCAAAATGTTACCTATAGATATTATCACTTACCAAACAGACCGACTCCTACTCCAACGCATTTACTAAAAGAAGTCCTCGTACAAGCAAGTACCCAATGTTGAGATTTAGAAACTAAGTGTTAACTAGATTGTGCAATAATCAACAATAATCAAGAAGAATTGAGAAATTGAAACAACAACCAAGTAATGCAAAGAGGAATGAAAACAAGAGAGAACACACCAAGATTAACGTGGGAAACCCGAGCTCCGGGAGAAAAACCCACAAACTTGCACTATGGAATCAATGGAGAATCAATGGTGAACATACAATCTCTCACAAACTCACTCTCTCTCCTAAAACCCTAGAAAAGATGAGGCTCCAAGTTTGAACTTTGAGATATGTGTGCTACCTTCTCTAAAACCAGAAAATAGGCTATTTATACTCATAGGACTAAACGCAATCCAAGGGCCACGATTAAATCTTAAATCGCGAAAAAACACGAGCAGACTGGATTGCCCGGGCGGGCCCGAAGAATAGCCCGTCCGGGCCCAGCCGCCCGCCCGGGCCCAAGACCAGCCCGCCCGGGCCGGAATGAAGCCCGCCCGGTGCAGGGTACTCCTCGCCATTCTGCCTCAAACTGCTCCAAGAACGCACGCCCGAGCCAAAATCCGCCCGTCCGGGGAGCTGCCCGCCCGGGCCCATAACTGCCCGCCCGGGCTACCCCATGCTGCCCGCCCGGGCCACCTTCTGCCCGCCCGGGCTGCTGGGCCAGCAGCTCCTTTGGTGCGCTCCTTCTCCCCGCCTAGCTTGCTCACCCATCTCCACCAAACCCAACACCCAAAACAACAGCACAATGAACATGTTTTCAGCATAATAACTGGTAAGTTTCCAGTCAAAGGAAGTTCTGAACTTATTTTAAAAGTTGAAACAATCAAATTCGAAATCTTCAAGACTAAAACATAGTCAAACTCGGACTAAAATCTAGACTGCAACAGTCACAATTATTGGCTAACATGATACCAAAAGAAATTGAAAAGGTGAGAGTTTACAACTACAATTAAAGCTTCCAGAGCTGCTGCAATGACAGCCTGATCTCCATATTTGATGTTCACTAAGCATTTTCTGGCAGGTATCCTGTGAACATCCGCTACCGCAGAACCTATAAAATTTCAGAAGAAACATGAGTACCATCAACTAAAATTGCAGGCTGCTACGGACTTATCCCGATTATATCAAGAGAGAGCAAAGACTCAAGAACTCCGGCAACTCATTGTATCCAGCAAGCTATCAAGGGAAATCAAAGTTCAGCTCAATTAATTTATATCTGTTATCACCTGATGTTTAATACTCATGCCACGTATATCAGTAATGAGAAAATATATGTACATAAAGTTGATGCTCGTATTATCTCTGTTCCTTCAGATGAAAATGACAACAATATACAGTTGTGCAGTGGCAGCAACTAGTGTTCCACTATGAATGTACTCAAAACTAAGATGTAGAGGACCGATACAAACTGAAACAAGGAGAGAAGATTATTTGAACTTCAATCCAAAAAAAAAGGGCAGCTAAGAATTTCCTGATCAGTTGGAAAAATAAGATACTTCTAGTAGTTCCTAATTGCATCAACGGAAAACTATCTTGGCTGATAACACAAAAATACTAGGTCTCTAGCTAGCGATAGACAATGGGTCCAGAACCCTATGTCCACACCCGGACTTGCATGGACGCTACCCCGTTGTATGGTTCCAATTTTTTCAAATCCTATGGGTCTGTAATCTTGATCTAGATGTTATCGAGTACGTTATGAGTCCGAGTCCAATGCTTTCCAACCCGGACCCTACCCACACACCCGATTAACCTCAGGTCAAACATTTAAGCTTATCCTTTACCCAACGTACAACATAAACAAGCCTAGCTTCGCTTAGGGGTTCACCTAGATCCGACCTCATCTCTCCTCTCTTTCTGAATCACACTATAATTTCACTCAGTCAGTGATTTACCAAGTGACACTGAAGGCGCCTGCTTGTGACAGAATAGTCTTAATTATGTAAATCATTTCCTTCTATTATAGAGTTTTACTTTCTTGCCTATGCTAGACTATACATTGACTACATACTAGTCATTCCAAATTGTGTGGGGGGGACTATCCCATTATGTAGCATCATATCACTATTTCTTCTTCCCAAAACGAGGCTAAAAACGGAAGCCCCACTCCACCACCTCCTACTCCTTCCTACTCACACTGTCAACACCATCACAAACTTAATATCACTTATCCTTGATTTACATAAAGTCCAACATCACTCTTTGACTGAACATTTTCAAGTTGTTGATCATCCCTACAATGTCATTGATCACATTGATGGCACCACTCTAGATCCCACAGTCTCCACTCTCCACGGCTGTGTGGAATCAGTTAGATGCCATCTTCTTCTTGTGGTTATATGGAAACACCATGAAAAAAATCTGTATGGCTCTGGTGAAGCATGGATGTAAAAAAAAAAACTTTCCGTGACAACAAAAGTGCTCATGCCGTAGATCTAGACAGGCAGGGAATGGTAGAGACGAAATACCCTTTGCCAAAATATCATCATTAGACGCTCGTTTGAAGAAAGTGAAAAGGCTAATGCTTACATCTTGTTCATATTAATAGATTTTCTTGCTATTTTCGTCAAGATCTTTGCATCTTAAGGGTACTTATTTTGGGGATCATTGACAATATTACTAGCTTAATTTCAGTGGAGAGAGACAGAGAGACCACAGGTGGGGCGAGATATACAGGACAAGTGGTGGTGGTGCTGGACTGCTGGTGGTTTGATGACGCCTAGATGAAGGGTTTAGGCAGTTAGCAACAAAATTTATAATATATATATATATATATATATATATATATATATATATATATATATATATAAAAGAAATACTAGACATGAAATAGTAGTGCAAAATTATTTTTATATATTCTTGGATACACTTTTAAATTTGGGTGACCAAACACTTCTTTCTCTAGAAAGAGTTTCTGGAGAAGTGCTTCTACAGAGTAGAAGCTTTTAGACAAATATGAATGGCATACAAGAGGCAAGCAATGTGGCCTTTGTTCAACATTTGTGACATGAAGTACTGAATCATCTTTAGTTACCATAACAACAAAGACAAAACATACATTTTGTGACAGTTAATTCATTGATGCATGGCTGCAAAACGCTTCCTTAGATTTTTCTTGACATAAAGGGAACTTTGTTTGACATTTTACGCACTCTTATGAAGTTTATAGTTTGACATGGCAAGTACTTATGCAATTAAAACATGAGCCGTGAGGTGTGAACTTTCATAGCATCATATGCATGAAGCGTAATAAATGAAGAATTCAAACTATTACTTACCGCATTGCAAAATCAGAAGCATGCAAGTATCATTCAATGTAAGCAAGATACAGAGCCATTAAAGAATCCAAAAAGATCCCTTTATCAAAATATAACATACACTTATATACGTGAAAAACAGCACAAGGCATCTACAGATAGAAAAAGGCAATTGATTGAAGAGGAGCAAACTTAGCAAGTCTGGAATTTTCATGCATGTACTTGTTAAGACAGCTATCATTCTTTGCAATTTCTCTAGACACCAGTCACTGAATTCGGTTACACAGCCTTATAAGCATATGGCATTATGGCAATAAAGATGAATCCTTCTCTCGTTTGTTCCTTTGTTTTTTGTATATTGATATGTGATCATATATCATGGTCATAGTCATTCAAGATTACCTTTTTTCGTTTCCTACATGTAATCTGGACTGTAAGTGCTAACTTCTAACAGAATGCTTTACAATAACAGCATTTCCATGATGCATTCAGATAAAAGTTCAGCTTATAATGTTGATGCTCCCACAGAAAAGTAATCAGCTCAAATAAAATACACATTCCATAATCCATAGCGCTACATATTCACATAATAACAAGAGCAAGATACAACAGTGACAAGCCATTTGTACTGACATGTATGGATGTCGAGTTTTGAAGTTCCAATAAGGATACATCCAGACACAGTTAAAATTAGCTAGACAATTTAAGTTTACGTGACGTAGAAGGAAACATATAATTTTACCAAGGATGTCAGTCACACATGCACAAAACTCGCTAAACATTGGACTAAATCTAAATGCACAATTGTAAACAAGACCAAGAGAAACAAATTAACTCGAAAGTCGAGACTAGCTGGACATTTCAAGTTTACGTGATGTAGAAGTAAACATATAATTTTACCAAGGATGATAAGTCAGACATGCATGAATCTTCCTAAATATTAAACTAAATTGTAAATGCACAAGCCTAAACAAGACCATTAAATAAAATTAACTTGACATGTCATCAGAAATGGAAAGACCAAGGCAGAGCTATTTGTGAAAAAAAAAAGAACTCCTAGTATTGGAAGTTACGGGATCACGATTTACGAGACATAGCTCACTGAAATTCAACTTTAAGGTACGTCACAAGCTAAATTGATTTTGTATTACAGATCGACGAAAAAGTTACTTACTAGTGAGTTAAAGACACACGTGCACTCTTTCCCCGCCTCTTGCCCGCAACACGACGTATCTCTTGCCCTCTTCTTTTATGGTCCTGCATAGCGCCACCATTATTTTGTTGCAAATGGGTTATCGTATTATTGTCCTGCAGTAGAGCTAGAGTTTCCATGTAGATTTCTGCATACGGAGCACAGTATGAGCCCAGGGGCTGAAAATCCACAATTTGTATGGCCTCCACAATCGGATAGCCCACCCAACTACCACTTCCAACCAATACCAATCCTCCGTTTCCACTAAAGCCAAGTATGCGTTTCCATCCAAGAGACATATCCAGATCTATTGAGAATAATCTGGTCCAAGACTCGGCCACATTATACTTTTTCATCACCCATATGTCGTAATGATGCTCATGCCGTTGATGAAGCAGAGAAATAGTCTCAGACGATGCCACAATCCGTTGATCCAAGTGCGTATCAAGTTTTGCATCTGGAGGACATGCCATTTCAACAAAAGCCTCAGCATTTAAACCAAATGACACAATAACAAACTGATTACCATCTTTGCTAGTCAAGAAATGAAGAGCTCCATTAACAAATACTGGAATACTTAGTTGTTGCAAGGGCACAGAAGTATTAATATGTCTCCATGATTTGGTACTCAAAGAGAAGACGTCAGCTGAGCATACAACGATTTTATTCAAAAAGGACAAAGGCCTTCTATCAATTCTCCTATTTTTTATGAAATGAGCAAAGGTAAAAGCAATCCTCAAAATCTTAAAGTCATTGGCTAACGCATCAAAGCCAAATCCAAAAGCCAACTTTTGGCAAGCCACTGGTCCATCATCAGACATGCTATAATGAAGACTAGGAACTCGAAAAGACTTTCGGAGTGTGGGGTTCCACAAAGTCACAGGGTTGAGTTCATGAGTATCATCCCATAAGCAAATCAACCCATTAACACAACCCACAACTGTGAAAAAATCCCCTTGAGGCTTATCAAATGGAAAAACCAGTTCCCCAATTGTCTTTAAACCATCAATTTCATCATGTAAGGTGTAAATTTCTTTCTCTTGGGTGTTGCTGAAGCACCTCAAGAGCAGGTTATGATTACCAACAGCATGGTTGTGACGTATATGTGAATTAATAAAGTGAGAACTGCTTATGAGCAAACACCAGGACTTGCAAACAGACCTAAATCGCAGCAGAGCCTTTACAGACAACCTGACCAAAATTTGCAGCATCAGTTCTTCTGGAAAAACATCACTCATTTTGTGAAGAGGAAAACGAGAATGTAGGGCGTTTAAGATATTAAAATGGGACTAAAATAAGCAAGGGAACAGGATTTGCAGAAGCAGGAAGCTGTTTATATATATAGGCGGCCTAGCAATGGCATGACAGCCTACTACTTTAAGTTAAAAAAACATACTGGATGAATCTCCAAAAACCTTACCACTACCAGACTTCAGGGTTTTTTTTTTCAGTAAGTACACTACCCCAGAAACTGTAAGTCTATCCAATGTGGATGGGATCCCAAAAGATATCCTACATGTTTAATACATTTCTCAAAATGGAAATGAATCTTTTCTAGAGGAAATAATCCTGAACTTTCCTTTTTCTTACGATTTACAAAACCACCATAAAATTCATACTCCCTCCGTTCTTTTAAGTTGTTTTTAGTTCCTATTTGCAAGCATATCATGGAAAGAGGAGAGACGTAATGTTGTGTGGGGTAAAGTAAGGAAAAGAGGAGGCGAGAAGTACTGGTGGTGGGTAAAGTAAGGAAAAACTAGATAAGTGACATCTTTTTCTAATGAAAACAAAAGGGGTATGTTGGAGTAATATAATGATATAACATCGCCAAAAATGGATGAAAGAGAAAGTGTAACCAACTTAAAGGAACGAACCAATGTGGAAAGCTTAACCAGCTTTAAGCAACAGAGAGAACATTAAATATTTGGCTAAATATTCTTCATGTCGAACACTTCCATGTTCGCATAGTAAACCATGTAACTATCTGATCTTTTAGGCTGATGTGCTCTTACATACGTGATGAGAACAAAATGCTCCAAAACAACGGACTATATTTATAATGCTCTAGGGAGTGGATGGATAATGCTCTACGGAGTGGAGTATGCAAGAACAAGATCTACACATAACCTTAAATAATAAAAGTTAACTATTAAAAAATCTTTAAAATATATACTCGAAAGAGGATAAAGGAAAAGAGTCCTAAATTAGAGCCTGATTCTCTATAAAATCTTTTCATTATTCTCTCATGGGCCACAAGCATAGATGAGCTTAAAAATTTTATCATTATCTAAGCTCTCTAGACGAACGAATTGAATAAGATGCATATAACGAAGAGCACTAAGATAGTTGCTTGAAAACCTTATGTAAGTGTACCTCTAGCTTTACCTATATGATATGTCACTCGAGACTCTTCATTTTACCTCAATACCTAGATTGGAGCCTTGACATCCTACATGAGTATGGACAACTTGGCAATTCATTTTGGGCCAAAATCATGAAAACAATTCATAAAATAGCTAAGTTGGGCACTTAGACAAAGTCCACGATCAGCCTGAGTACTCGAGTCCGCATGACATAGCCTATACAGATTGCTTCTTTCCATACTAGGTGTTTCTTGTGAGCTTACACAATACCCACACACCCTTCGCCTTTCCAACTTTCTGCAAAGGAATATTGATCTTGGTAATGGAACTTTTCAGAGCATCAGCTATACTAACATGGAAAATTCCTAAAACAAGGAATCATAATACTAATTTATGTAACATGTTACAGTAACTAAATCAACTCTAATCCAGTTTAGATATCAAGCCTAGTGTTGAGCTGGAATTTTAACATCTTCAATTGATAGCATGGACCGCAGAATTTTACCCCTATCCCTAATAGATACCACAAACCTCCCTAAAGCTCAGAATATGTAAATTTGCAGAAAAGGCATCAGCATATTCTAATCTAACTAATTCCAAGAGAGTGAGCTTTATTATAATCTTTCTCATCTTAATTGGTCGCTCTTCTGTATTGTGTTTTTCCTCCCAAACCTGTTGAACCATGTTCACGTTGCAGGACCTAGAGAAAACACATTTGAATTCCGCAACTTCAGCATAACATATGCTCAGGTAATGAGAAAATGATGTCAGGCTATTTAGGAAATCGCTCAAAAGATTCTAATATTAGCTGCTTTATGATTTATCTATGATATGATAGGTGGTCACAGTGGAAGAATTGATTTCTAAAGTTCTGGGGGTCTCTAAGATTAGATATTACGTACATTGATCCTTTTCCAAGCATCGCGTCAACCCTTAAGTACAGCACACATCTTGTACCAATAAAAGCCATTATTTGATACGAGTTAAATTCAGCACACACCCTATGTCATGACGTCCACTAATTTTTTGTTTCCTAGTTCCTACATTATCACTGTTTTGAGTTCTTCAATGCTGTCTCAAGATTTACATGCCCATATTTGGGTTATATTTAGCGGCCAAGCAGCGGCAATGGAAGCCAACAATCACAAACCTGGCTAATCACCTTCATCAGCAGATTCTTATGGATTAGTCAGAGACATAAAAAAACCTATAGCTGAATATTCATTGGTAATTTGGTATCGGGATCAAACTATCAGAACAGGCTTTAGAAATGATCACGAGCAGAACCCTACATTAACTACATAGGTATCCACATTATATAGGATTTTACGCCAATGTTTCAGGCTGCAGCTATCCTTCCATAGCTGTAAGAAACTCTCTTATGCACCCTCTTGCAATTACAGAAAGCAAGTCTTTAGCTCTCACAAAAGGAAATAAGCCATTAATGTACAAGACATTATACCAAACTGGATTCGCGAAAGCAAGGATTAGAAAGGAGAGCTGAAAAGAGCAGCAACAGGTTTTATAGCCACATACCCCAAAGAACTCTAATAGCTTAACAAATAGTCTAAAATTCATGTAAACCAGACATGATAAATTCATGATCATTGGCATCTTCCAGAACTAGAATCCTATTTGCACAACATAAAGCACTCACCGAGGGTAGAAAGCTTTGTAACACGAACTAGTTTATGCTATGACTGCCACACCAAAAAAAGAATGTAGATAGTTTGTTCAAAAATGCATGGGTAGCAAGAGGCTTCATTTACTTTTCCTCATCAGAAACAAATTATATTATTTGCTTCTTTCAGGATACACCCTAAAATATTTTGGTGGTGACAAAATCAATAGAGAACCTTTGCGTCCTGACGAAAGATAAGGTCCTATTGAATACTTTCTTCAGGATGAAAGGAAAAGGCACAAAATCACTAAGGTTCCACAAATTATACCTTAGAATGGTAGCATAAAGTACCAATATTTGGTTTGTTGATAATTTGAATAACTTGCATGCAACTACCTTTTAATAATTTTTAGAATTTATTACCTCTTTTGAGACTTTCAGTGTAATCCAGTACCCGAAAGCTATATATGACCTAATTTGACACTCAATTGATCACATTTAGCTCTAAATTGACCAGTTAGGCTAACACCCATCATCATTTCGCCCACGATTGAATATGAACAAAAGATGAACCACGATCACACCTATTCACATGTAAAGTTTCTCTTCATTAAGATCATAATGCAACAAACCATTATAAAGGCACCTAAGTACACAATAGATATACTCCATATTACAGCTAGCTGAAGCTTAGAGAGTTGATAATCTCATGTAGAACTTACATATTCAAGCAAAATACTCACACCAAACAGCAGAAAATTCACATGATAAGGAGAATACAAAAGATAACAGTCAAATGTGCAAAAACAGTGGAGACAGTTATATGAAGATTTGACTTCAAAGTTCTCAATATATTAATGAAAGATATCAGCCAGACATGAACCATAACTAGCAAGACATTTCAAGTATACGTGACATAAAAGGATGAACCAAAATTTGCCCTTTGTCGGTAAACATGTTCTTACTTTCCATTTTGAGATGTCAGACTATTGTTCCAAGATATAACAAACCTATGAATTTTCTACCATTTTGCCAGAATACCCTTCAATTAACTACAATTCAACGTTAGATATCCAAATATTTAATCAACTAAGTTTCCAACACATTGTTTATTGTCTTTCTTAATCTGCACGTAGTCAATAAAGAACACTTATTTGGGATAAAGGGAGTAACTAACCACTCAACTCTGCATGTTATCAAGAAAAAAGTGGCCAAGGAAAAGATTTCCTTTAAACACAAATTTAGAAACTACTTTAAAAACAACAAAACCTTGATGAATCTCTTAAAGAAACCTACGGATATGTAACATTCTACACACACACATCGAATCTTATAATTAACACATAATGAATCATAGGCAATTTCACATAAATTTATCATAGCTAAGAGCTCAGAAAACCCAAATTAGTACATACACACGTCCGTAGGAAGAGAACCATACGCATGATAAACATGAAGGACTATTATGTACATAGGGATCAATACCAATGAACATGTACCAACTAGAGATGTACATATGTTCATTTGGCTTGTTATCCATATACATATATTCATTTGGCTTGTTATCCATATACATTTCGCTTGTTATTCATAATTTCATGCACATTTGCACACCATGTTCTATGTACTAGTGTGTGCACCATCTAAGTTTTGCTCAGAAAACCAAAGTTCAGGGAGCTAACAGCTTAAAGTAACTTACCACTGAATCAAAGAGAATCACCCATTCGCATTCGCCTTCACCCCCGCCTCATGCCTGCACCTGCACATGTACCTAAAAAATCCTGCAACCAAAATTCCACAACTTTTTTACAGCCTCCTCTCTTGCTGAAGCCAATTATGTACTTACATCTCATATACATCTTATAATCTATCAAGAACAATCTGGTACTCCCTATATGGCATGATTGCATGAACATTGATATTCAAGCGAAATACTCATACCATACTTAATTACTCATACCATACGTAATTACTCATACCAATATCAATAACCCAACATTTACATCAAACCCAGAACCCCAATTTGTTGTTAAAATGAAAAACCCATTTCCCAAATTGTCCAACACCCATTAATTTCATCATTGTAAAGTCTATAATACATCTCTCTTGCCTGTTTTCATTTTCATCTTGTGAAACCGCCCCAACACAACACATAGGCCATAGCTTTCAAGAACATGAGAAAACATTAAATAAACAGTGCATATAAGAAGAGGAAAAAAACAAGACTTTACCTGAACTGCAGAAAAGATTTGTGGGCAATCTCAGCAAAAAAAAAATTCCGCTTCATTTTTTTGTGAATTTCTTGTTATAATGGTAAGTTTCGAAAAAAACTGAGAAAGAAATGATGACATGTAAACTCTCATTTCACTTGTACTACCTGTGCTTTTTTTTTTACTTGCTACATTCTCCTTAAAGGTTGTTTTTTTTTACTTGTTACATTGTTTCAACTTTCCTTATTGAGGACTTGGCCACTAAAAAAAGTAATAGAATCTTATTATATTTGTTTCTCTCTTTTCCACCAAAAAGTATTACTCCCTCCGTCCCAAAATATAGTTCCGGTTTCCATTTTGGGTGTCCCAAAATATAGTTCTTGGTTTCTTTATTTAAAAAAACTAATATGAACCCGGTGCACACTAATTAGTGTGCACCCGATCCATATCACGTGAGTTGAGGGAACAATAGTAATGATTACGCTTTTCGGTTTTTGGCCTCGAGTTTTTCTCTCTCCCTCATATTTCCTCGCATTTTCTCTCCTCCATAACTTCTTCCCACTACTCCGTTCTCTTGTAACTTCGCATTTTGTCTCTCGGTAATAACTTCTCATCTTCTTTGCCCTAACTTCTTCATTTCTCTCTCTTCAAGTTCCGCCCTGTAATCTTTTTCGTTTGAATTTAGCAATGGGAAGGAAGACGATCGGTAATCGGAATTTTCCAAAAAAGTCGAGGTTTGCGTTCATCTCTTGGTGGTCGTGCGGAGGAATCGGAGTTTCCCGGTGTTAGTAGAACTGCTCATACCGATGGTAATTATGTTGTTGATTTTGGTTTTTACTATAATTTCTTATAATTTTTGGAGTTTTGATGTTTTTTTAGTTTGAATTACTCCTCATTCATTTTTGTGCGATTTTTTAGAGTTTCGATTTTTTTAAGTTTTAATTACTCTTCGTTCATTTTTGTGCGATTTTTATCGTTTGCATGATAAATTTTTGTTGATTTTTGTGCGATTTTTGGAGTTTTTTATTTTTATTTTTATTTTTAGGTTTTGTGATAATTTGTAATTGTATTATTTCTTGTGATGATATAGTATATTTTGACATGATATAGTTTATTTTGTAAATATATAGTGTATTTGTAATTATACTACTTTTTATTAGTCTTGAAATGGTAGTGTATTTTGAAATAATATAGTGTGTTTTGATATGATATAGTGTATTTTAAAATGATATAGTGTTCTTTGTAGTAGTTCTATGGCAGTGTTTTGGATAGTGTATATTGATATCATATAGTGTGTTTTGAGATGATATAGTGTATATTGATATGATATAGTGTATTTTTAAATGATATAGTGTTGCTGTAGTAGTTCTATGGCAGTGTTTTGGATAGTGTATATTGATATCATATAGTGTGTTTTGAGATGATATAGTGTGTTTTGATATGATATAGTGTATTTTAAAATGATATAGTGTTGCTGTAGTAGTTCTATGGCAGTGTTTTGGATAGTGTATTTTGAAATGATATAGTGTGTTTTGAGATGATATAGTGTATATTGATATGATATAGTGTATTTTTAAATGATATAGTGTATTTTGAAATGATAGTGTTGCTGTGAATCTGTGATAGTTCTTTGACAGTGTTTTTGATTATAGTGTATATTGACATCATATAGTGTGTTTTGACATTTATATATTATGTTAGTGTTGTATTAGTGTATTTGTCCATGATATAGTATGTTTTGACATTATATAGTGTGTTTTAGGCTGATATAGTGTATTATTGGTGGACTAATAATACACTTGGTGTATTATTGAGATCTATTACGAGTGGATCTCGATGCTCATTTTGGATTGAATTGTGATGCTGTTCGTCTATATTACATGCTACAATACTCTGATTGAGATCTGTTTGATCCATTAAAGACGAATTTTCCATGAATTTGTCGTAGTTGTTCAATTGAATAGGAAATTGTCGAAGAACAATAATTTGATTCTGAATGAGATGTACGTAAATTTAGGTTTCGTATGAAATTGAGAAATAATTTGAATGAACAGAGAAAATAATTTGCAGAAATTTTATAGCGATATAATCTTTGGTTTTTGGAAATATTGAAGAGAGAGAAAATCGCGGATTTTGGAAATACTGAAGAGAGAGAAAATCGCGCATTTTTAGAAAGTGAAAGTGAGTACTGTGTACCGGGTCACGTGTCTGGGCCTGGTCCACACTATTTTTAATGTGAACCGGGTCCATGCAAGACGGATTGCCATTTAGTTCCACATTTTTCCGTAATTTGCCTAGAAAGTGTCCCCATCATTTATTTGATTCTTGAAATTAGTTTTTTCTTTGATTATTCAACCCAAGGGTTACATTTAATGCTCTTTCACAAATTATTCTCCATTATATCTCCTAAAATCATCTTTTTCCATACAACATTTATTTAAATAAATAAAAAATCTTTATTATCCCTCTTAGATTCTACTTACCTTAATTCCCGTGAAAAAATAGAATCAGGAACTATATTTTGGGACGGAGGGAGTATTATTATATTTGTTTCTCTCTTTTTCCACCCAAAAGTACTACGTTTTCACCTTTTCCCACATCATTTAATGCTAAAGGGGTCAAAAAGTACACCAAAAAAGATTGAAAGGGACATCTCCTGAAAACTAGTGAAAACAAGAATGTAGCAAAAAAAAAAAGCAGAGGGAGTAATTGGCCCTAGTGTGTGAGTGGATTTGACTAGATTGTACTCTATAAAGTCCAAAATAAATTTATCTCAAAGTTTTTTGGATTTGAGAAATTGAGTTTAAATTGATTCAAACTTTTTTTTGAGTCTAGTTTGAAAGGATTGAGATAAGTTATATTTCACGTAAAGAGATACATCCTATATATAATACATTAGATAACTATCTTAGCTTAAACAAAGGAAAGATAAATACAAGTACAGATAATACAAAAGAATACTAAGAGATAATACAAGAGAATATCCAAGAGCATAATACTCTAAAAGATAGAAATACAAAACTAAGTAATCTTATCATGCTCCCGCAAGATGGACGGACAATCAGTAAGTCCAATCTTGAGTAGGAGTGTGTCGAGGCGCGGCCAAGTTAGCGGTTTCGTGAGAGAATCCGCTAGTTGGTCGCCAGTAGGAACATGGACCACCTTGAGCATGTCGTTTTGGACATGTTTGCGAATGAAATAAAATGCAAGAGCCAAGTGTTTCATTTTGGAATCGAACACCGGATTGGCACTAAGAAATGTTGCTCCCAAATTATCACAATATAGGACTGGTTGATGAGTAATGGAAATGCGAAGTTAGAGAAATAAATTGCGGATCCATAAGAGTTCACCAGTGGTATGTGCAATGGCACGGTATTCAGCTTCAGTGGACGACCTGACCACTCCTTTTTGCTTCTTAGAACACCAAGTTAGTGGATTGCAACCCAAGAATATAACATGACCCATAGTAGAGGTGTAATCGTCTTTGTTACCAGCCCAATCAGCATCTGTAAAGGCATGAAGAGTAGGAGGAGAGGCTTGATGGATGTTGAGACCTTGATCCTTGGAGCCATTTAGATACCGTAGGAGCCGCTTCAAGGCATTCCAATGATTAGTTGTGGGAGATGCCATGAACTGTGATAGACATTTAACGGCGAACGCTATGTCGGGGCGTGTCGGCGTGAGTGCGAAGACCGTCGAGAGCTGCTCGATAGTCTTTGGGAGCAGGCAAGGGTGTGCCAAGAGTGGCTAGGAGGGGAGTGCCACCTGCGAGGGGAGTAGTGGCAGCTTTAGCATCTCCCATGCCCATAGAGTCAAGTAAGTCACACACATATTTGCGTTGACTTAGAAAAATGCCAGTAGAAGTAGGAATAACTTCGACGCCAAGAAAGTATGAAAGTGAGCCTAAGTCCTTCGAAGCAAAGCGGTTAGCCAAAGTTGTGATCAACTGAAGAAGATGATCATGATCTGGACCAATAATAATAATATAATCTACATAGACTATAAGATAAATAGCCTTAGTAGAGTGATGTTTAATAAAAAGGGACGAATCCGAGGCAGTGCGAAGGAAACCAAGACTCGCCAAAAAATTCATAAGCTCATTGTTCCATGCCCTAGGGGCTTGTTTGAGGCCATAAATGGCTTTGTGAAGCTTACAAACAGCAAAGGGAGAGGTGGAGTCAATAAGTCCTTGCGGTTGAGCCATGTATACCTCATCATGAAGGGTGCCTTGAAGGAAGGCGTTGTTTATATCAAGTTGGCGTAGAGAACAACCTTTGGTGGTAGCAAGAGTTAATATAGTACGAATGGTAGCGGGGCAAACTACAGGACTAAACGTATCAGTGTAGTCGAGTCCGGGCCGTTGTTGAAAACCTTTGGCGATGAGTCGAGCTTTGTACCGCTCAACCTCACCATTTGGTTTGTACTTTATGCGAAAGACCCATTTGCTTTTAATGATATTAGAAGCTTGCGTGGGTTCAACGAGAGACCATGTACCCATGGTAGTGAGTGAATTAAACTCGGCTTCCATAGAGGGTGTTTTAAGGCTTGGGAAACATTGGTGGGAATAAGGTGAGAAGGGGAGGTAGTAGTAGAGTTGGCGTATTTGGGGTTGGATTTAAAAATGTTATTTTTAGAGCGGGTGATGATGCCATGAGAGGGAGGGGAATGTAGTGCGGTAGTAGGAGAGGAGGAGGGGGGAAGAGTGGGCTGTAGAGGGGGAAGATGGGGGGTGTCTTGGGTAGGAGATGAGGGAGTGGGCGAGGGAATAGTGGGAGAGGGTGAGACAGTAGCGTCGAGTGAGTCAGCGTGTGAAGAGGAGGAGGTAGGAGAGTGTGCGGGCGAGGGAGTTCGGGGTGTGCGAGGAGGGGGTGTCGGGCGGGGAGATGGGTTGGGGAAGGGGAAGGCAGTGAGGTGGAGAGTAGGGGAAGTGGGAGCGAACACCATAGGGCTGGGTCTTGTTTAGAGAGAGGCGTGGGGTGGCTCGAGAGTTGGAGATAGGGGAATTCGTGCTCAACGAATCTAACGTGGCGGGAGGTGTAAATTTTGCGAGTGAGAGGGTTGAGGCAATGATAAGCGCTCTAGGATTTTGAGTAGCCTATGAATATGCAAGGAGTGGATTTGGGATCGAGTTATTTGTGAGAGGTATATGGACGGAGCCAAGGATAGCAAAGGCATCTAAAACTACGTAGTTTTAGGTAGTTGGGAGGAGTTTGAAAGAGACATACAAAAGGTGATTTTGAGTTTAAGGTAGGAGTGATCATACGATTAATAAGGTAGGTGGCAGTGGTGAAGGCATAACTCCAAAAAGTGAGGGGGAGATTAGCATGAGAGAGAAGTGAAAGGCCAGTTTCGGCAATGTGACGATGACGCCTTTCGGCAAATCCATTGTGTTGAGGGGTATGAGGGGGGGAAGTGAGATGAGAGACACCATCAATGGTGAGATAGGTAGTGAGTGCTTCATATTCGCCACCGTTATCGGAATATAGAGTTTCGATGGGGCGGTCAAAATATTTCTCAACGAGAACCTTGAAGCGAATGAAAATGTTTTTGGTGTCAGATTTTAATTTGAGGGGGTAGAACCATTGTTGTTAGAATCGCGATCCGGATCGTAGGATCATACGATCCTACGATCCGGTTTTAGCAAAACGATCCAAATCGTAAGCAGAATCGCAAGGCTGGTAGAATCGCAGTAGGATCGGAGTAGGATCGCAAGGCTGGTAGAATCGCAGTAGGATCGGACGATCCTGTTTTTCACTTAGATTATTGCAGGATCGATCAGGATCGAAGTAGAATCGATTGGGATCTGTCAGGATCGGTTAGGAACGGTCAGGATCGGAAGATCCTACTTCTTTACTTATTAAAATGATCCCTAAAGCAACTAACTTTTTCTTTAATCCCAATAAATGATAACCCAACTTCATACACGCAAATATTTCTCTTCTTTAATCTTTTATGACTCTTGCAAAGCCATATTAACTTTGAAATATCAATATTATGTGAGAAAAACTAGGTATTTAGCATCCATATTGTTTGAAAGATGTGTATTTATTCATTTGGAAGCATTTTTGTTACTCTTTTTTGCAATTTGGTAGGATCTTACGATCCTACGATTCGCTTCTACCGATTCGATCCTCCCCTCCTTACCGATCCAAAGTGGGATCCCGATCCAAACAACATTGGGTAGAACCATATATACTTGGTGAAATGATCAACAAATATAACATAGTACTTAAAATTATCAATAGAGTGAACAGGAGAAGTCCATAAATCTGTGTAAATAAGATCAAGAGGAGCATAAGAACGTAAAGTAGATTGATGAAAGGGGAGTTTATTACTCTTATTACATTGACAAGCATCACAATTGAAATTATTAAAATGAGAAATCCTAAGATTAAATTTAGATGCTAAAGACTTAAGTATTGAAAGAGAAAGGTGGCCTAATTTGTGATGCCAGTGTTGAGCCGAATTGGTGGTGGTGGCGACTAAGGCAGTGGACTTGGAAGAGAGCTCATAGACGCCAAAAGAAGTTGGTCCATTAAGGAAAGATGCCCCCGTGAGACAATCCTTCAATACAAAGGAAGAAGAGGAAAACTCAATTAGAATATTATTGTGAGCACATAATTGAGATATAGAAAGGATATTACGAGACATAGTAGGAGCACATAAGACATTATGTAAAGTGAGATTTTTTGAAGAAGAGAGAGGAAGAGTTAATGATCCTATGTGAGTGATTGGAATACCCTTACCATCACCAATGACGATTTCTTCGGCACCATCATAGGGATGATGAAGTGAGAGATTTGAGAGATCATTAGTAATGTGGTGAGAAGCGTCGGAGTCAAGGAGCCATTGGGAAGCCGGGGCAGCGGAAGTGGTGGCTAGGTGTGCACGAGGAGTAGAGGATGAAGAATTAGTGGAAGCGTGGGGTGGGAGGGTTGGTTTAGCGTTAGGAAATTTTTCTTGAAAGGATGGACATTTGTAGAGAGAGTGACCAAAGACATGGCACCATTGGCACTTGCCTTGGTAGCCCTTGGTTAGTTTCTTGGAGGGGTTGTACGATGGTTTAGAGGGGCGAGCATGGTGCTGGTCAGAAGAGGGAGGGCTCGTGGGCTGCTGTGTACGGGTGAGGGTGGAGTGCACGCTAGCAGGAAGGGGAGTGGTGGGCGTGGTGGTGGTGAGTTGATTTTCGCAAACGAGGAGTTTCTCGTGAAACTCATCAAAAGTAATGAGTGTGTCTCGGTTATTGACACCTTCAATGAGAAGGGAATAGGAAGGGTCTTGGATACCATCACATACTTGTTCGATGATATCTTCAGGAAGTACGGTGTCACCGAGAAGAAGGCGTTGGTCAACACACATACGAATGGTGTTCATGTAGTCAGTGATACATGAGGAGCCTTTGGTAATGTTTTTAAATTTGGTTTTGAGGAGTTTAAGATGGCCACGAGATTGACGGGCATAAGTGTTGGAGAGGATGTCCCAAGCTTCCTTGGAGGTGGAAGCACGGGAAACTAAGGGTACTAGGGTGGGTTCCAACGTGCCAATGAGGGCACCAAATAGTAGACGATCTTGGCGAAGCCAAGTTAGGTAGGCAGGGTTAGGTTCGTCTGTGG